>CP139504.1:316848166-316898422 GCA_021014915.2 Artemisia tridentata subsp. tridentata | reverse complement strand
GAAAATATGTTGATGCAAATAATGTTTTAAAAACGTTATTTATATCTTTCGATAACTCCACGTTTTGATGATAACAAAATGTGAAAACACTTTACGTCAAAATTAACGTAAACAAGTTTTTAGTCGAAATATCCCGTTTCTACATAAATCACACTAGGTATGAACAAACAAATTTACAACTTGACAAATGATCAAAGAAGTAAATTTGTGTTTAAAACTTCACATTTTTAATGTGACAAAACATTTTTTCAAAAATATACTTTATAAATTATTTTTGAATAATAAAGAAATGTTTTATTGGAAAAATAAGTTTAAAAATCAAAACAGCTATTTCCCCCCCCCCCCCAAAATCAGCTCCAAACTTCCCCAAATAAACTTTCACCACTAAAAACAAAAATTGGAGCGTCCTTGTCTAGCAAGGTACCATGGTACCACTAAATTTAGTGGTACCGTGTGCTATTTAGTGGTACCGTGACCCTATAACGGGCAAATTACTTTTGCCTATAAATACCAGCCCCTTCACAGTTTTTGGGCATCCTTTTTCACACGCAACTTTCTGAGTTTAAAACTCTTATCACATCTTCTCTCCTTTGATCATTTAGTTTAGTTTTCTTTTGTTTAAAGAGTGATCCAATCATTCAACCAAGTGATCACCTTCATTCCTCTACTAGTGCAACAGAAGAACACAAAGTATCAAGAAGATACAAAGTGTTGTAGTTATAGTTAGTGCACTTGTAACATATCGTTACATAATTGTTGTATCCTAGCATACACCAAGTTGATATTTCTTTTGTGTAGTTTGTGAGAGCAGATCATTGTGATCTTGGAGATCTCTTGTAGCTTGTGTGCTTAAGTGTTGATAAAGTGGATCAAGGGTAGATCGGGTAGATCGTGTCAAGTGTGTTGATTGTGTGATTTACTAGGATCGTGTGATCGTGATAGATTGGTACTAGCTAAGATTAGTACTCGACATTTAGCTTAGTGTCGAAAATAAGGATAAGCGACATTGTACGATTTTCTCCGCATGAAGGGAGCTTTGTTGACATAGTGCTTAGAACTCTCGAGTTTGGTACTCGGGGAGTGGACTAGGGCAAAGAAGAGCTTCGAGACCGAACCCCTATAAATCTCGCTGTCTCGGTTTGATCTTTCCATCTCATATATTTATACGTATTGTTTATATTAGATAGTATAGCTTAGTGTTCATATTGGTGTTGATTGATTTCACTAAAGAATCGAATCAATGTCTTTCACAAGTAAAGTTTTATAACAAATTAAAAACCGGTAAAACTATTCAACCCCCCTTCTAGTTTTCCACAATTGGTACCAGAGCCACGTCAAAACCTGTGTTTTGTGCAAAAAATTATCTTGACTTTATACAAGCATTTGAATCGAACAAGCACACAAACAAGATAGAATATATGCTAATTATGAATTGTAAACTTTTCATATTCGAATTTCATTTTTTAAAAACTAATAAAACATTTCTCTACACTTAGCTTTTTGTGAAATACTTTTATATGCAATTAAGGCGAAGTTAAAAAACAAAATAAAAGATTTTCAAAAATTATTCGAAGCATGAGAAATTAAACAATTATAATAAAAATATATATAACACAAACGAAATAAAAATAAAAACAAGTAAACGCAAGTTGCCTCCCATGGAACGCTTTTCTTTATTTACAAGTCTTGTTGCTAGACTCAAAGTCAATCCTATTACGTTTTATCTTCAAAAATCACATTTTCTTCGCTAACTAAGTCATTGTTGTTATCTTCGTAATGCTTAACTTGGTGTCCATTTACTACAAATTCTTTCCAATTGTCATCGAGCAATATAATAGCTCCATTTCTTAATGTTCTTTTTACCACAAACGGTCCATACCATCTTGACTTTAGCTTACCTGGAAATATCTCAACCTAGAATTGTATAAAAGCACCTTATCTCCTTCTAAAAATTCTGTAGGATTCTTAATTCATTTGTCATGCCATTTCTTTGTTCTTTCCTTATATGTTATAGATGATTCGTACACTTCTAATCTTAATTTATCAAGCTATTGAAGCTGTAGAAACCTATGAGCCCGTGCTTCAGAATAATCTATATTGCATGATTTTAATGCCCAAAATACTTTATGTTCTAATTCCACCGGAAGATGGCATGGCTTGCCAATAATCATCCTAAAAGGAGTGGTTCCTATTGGTGTCTTGTAAGTTGTTCTAAATGCTCATAATGCATCATCGAATTTAAATGACCAGTCCTTCCTATTTTGCCCTACAGTCTTTTCCAGTATTCGCTTTAATGCTCTATTTGTGTTTTCCACTAGTGCATTTGTTTGAGGATGATATGCGATCGATAACTTATGAACTACTCCATACCTTTTCATGGCCTTTTGCATTTGGGCATTACAAAAAGTGGGCACCCCTATCACTGATTAGACCCTTAGGTATACCGAATCTAGCAAATAATTTCCTAAGAAAATATGTTGATGCAAATAATGTTTTAAAAACGTTATTTATATCTTTCGATAACTCCACGTTTTGATGATAACAAAATGTAAAAACACTTTACGTCAAAATTAACGTAAACAAGTTTTTAGTCGAAATATCCCGTTTCTACATAAATCACACTAGGTATGAACAAACAAATTTACAACTTGACAAATGATCAAAGAAGTAAATTTGTGTTTAAAACTTCACATTTTTAATGTGACAAAACATTTTTTCAAAAATATACTTTATAAATTATTTTTGAATAATAAAGAAATGTTTTATTGGAAAAATAAGTTTAAAAATCAAAACAGCTATTTCCCCCCCCCCCCCCAAAATCAGCTCCAAACTTCCCCAAATAAACTTTCACCACTAAAATCAAAAATTGGAGCGTCCTTGTCTAGCAAGGTACCATGGTACCACTAAATTTAGTGGTACCGTGTGCTATTTAGTGGTACCGTGACCCTATAACGGGCAAATTACTTTTGCCTATAAATACCAGCCCCTTCACAGTTTTTGGGCATCCTTTTTCACACGCAACTTTCTGAGTTTAAAACTCTTATCACATCTTCTCTCCTTTGATCATTTAGTTTAGTTTTCTTTTGTTTAAAGAGTGATCCAATCATTCAACCAAGTGATCACCTTCATTCCTCTACTAGTGCAACAGAAGAACACAAAGTATCAAGAAGATACAAAGTGTTGTAGTTATAGTTAGTGCACTTGTAACATATCGTTACATACTTGTTGTATCCTAGCATACACCAAGTTGATATTTCTTTTGTGTAGTTTGTGAGAGCAGATCATTGTGATCTTGGAGATCTCTTGTAGCTTGTGTGCTTAAGTGTTGATAAAGTGGATCAAGGGTAGATCGGGTAGATCGTGTCAAGTGTGTTGATTGTGTGATTTACTAAGGATCATGTGGATCGTGGTAGATTGGTACTAGCTAAGATTAGTACTCGACATTTAGCTTAGTGTCGAAAATAAGGATAAGCGACATTGTACGATTTTCTCCGCATGAAGGGAGCTTTGTTGACATAGTGCTTAGAACTCTCGAGTTTGGTACTCGGGGAGTGGACTAGGGCGAAGAAGAGCTTCGAGACCGAACCCCTATAAATCTCGCTGTCTCGGTTTGATCTTTCCATCTCATATATTTATACGTATTGTTTATATTAGATAGTATAGCTTAGTGTTCATATTGGTGTAGATTGATTTCACTAAAGAATCGAATCAATGTCTTTCACAAGTAAAGTTTATAACAAATTAAAAACCGGTAAAACTATTCAACCCCCCTTCTAGTTTTCCACAATTGGTACCAGAGCCAGGTCAAAACCTGTGTTTTGTGCAAAAAATTATCTTGACTTTATACAAGCATTTGAATCGAACAAGCACACAAACAAGATAGAATATATGCTAATTATGAATTGTAAACTTTTCATATTCGAATTTCATTTTTTAAAAACTAATAAAACATTTCTCTACACTTAGCTTTTTGTGAAATACTTTTATATGCAATTAAGGCGAAGTTAAAAACAAAATAAAAGATTTTCAAAAATTATTCGAAGCATGAGAAATTAAACAATTATAATAAAAATATATATAAACACAAACGAAATAAAAATAAAAACAAGTAAACACAAGTTGCCTCCCATGGAACGCTTTTCTTTATTTACAAGTCTTGTTGCTAGACTCAAAGTCAATCCTATTACGTTTTATCTTCAAAAATCACATTTTCTTCGCTAACTAAGTCATTGTTGTTATCTTCGTAATGCTTAACTTGGTGTCCATTTACTACAAATTCTTTCCAATTGTCATCGAGCAATATAATAGCTCCATTTCTTAATGTTCTTTTTACCACAAACGGTCCATACCATCTTGACTTTAGCTTACCTGGAAATATCTCAACCTAGAATTGTATAAAAGCACCTTATCTCCTTCTAAAAATTCTGTAGGATTCTTAATTCATTTGTCATGCCATTTCTTTGTTCTTTCCTTATATGTTATAGATGATTCGTACACTTCTAATCTTAATTTATCAAGCTATTGAAGCTGTAGAAACCTATGAGCCCGTGCTTCAGAATAATCTATATTGCATGATTTTAATGCCCAAAATACTTTATGTTCTAATTCCACCGGAAGATGGCATGGCTTGCCAATAATCATCCTAAAAGGAGTGGTTCCTATTGGTGTCTTGTAAGTTGTTCTAAATGCTCATAATGCATCATCGAATTTAAATGACCAGTCCTTCCTATTTTGCCCTACAGTCTTTTCCAGTATTCGCTTTAATGCTCTATTTGTGTTTTCCACTAGTGCATTTGTTTGAGGATGATATGCGATCGATAACTTATGAACTACTCCATACCTTTTCATGGCCTTTTGCATTTGGGCATTACAAAAAGTGGGCACCCCTATCACTGATTAGACCCTTAGGTATACCGAATCTAGCAAATAATTTCCTAAGAAAATATGTTGATGCAAATAATGTTTTAAAAACGTTATTTATATCTTTCGATAACTCCACGTTTTGATGATAACAAAATGTGAAAACACTTTACGTCAAAATTAACGTAAACAAGTTTTTAGTCGAAATATCCCGTTTCTACATAAATCACACTAGGTATGAACAAACAAATTTACAACTTGACAAATGATCAAAGAAGTAAATTTGTGTTTAAAACTTCACATTTTTAATGTGACAAAACATTTTTTCAAAAATATACTTTATAAATTATTTTTGAATAATAAAGAAATGTTTTATTGGAAAAATAAGTTTAAAAATCAAAACAGCTATTCCCCCCCCCCCAAAATCAGCTCCAAACTTCCCCAAATAAACTTTCACCACTAAAACAAAAATTGGAGCGTCCTTGTCTAGCAAGGTACCATGGTACCACTAAATTTAGTGGTACCGTGTGCTATTTAGTGGTACCGTGACCCTATAACGGGCAAATTACTTTTGCCTATAAATACCAGCCCCTTCACAGTTTTTGGGCATCCTTTTTCACACGCAACTTTCTGAGTTTAAAACTCTTATCACATCTTCTCTCCTTTGATCATTTAGTTTAGTTTTCTTTTGTTTAAAGAGTGATCCAATCATTCAACCAAGTGATCACCTTCATTCCTCTACTAGTGCAACAGAAGAACACAAAGTATCAAGAAGATACAAAGTGTTGTAGTTATAGTTAGTGCACTTGTAACATATCGTTACATACTTGTTGTATCCTAGCATACACCAAGTTGATATTTCTTTTGTGTAGTTTGTGAGAGCAGATCATTGTGATCTTGGAGATCTCTTGTAGCTTGTGTGCTTAAGTGTTGATAAAGTGGATCAAGGGTAGATCGGGTAGATCGTGTCAAGTGTGTTGATTGTGTGATTTACTAAGGATCGTGTGGATCGTGGTAGATTGGTACTAGCTAAGATTAGTACTCGACATTTAGCTTAGTGTCGAAAATAAGGATAAGCGACATTGTACGATTTTCTCCGCATGAAGGGAGCTTTGTTGACATAGTGCTTAGAACTCTCGAGTTTGGTACTCGGGGAGTGGACTAGGGCGAAGAAGAGCTTCGAGACCGAACCCCTATAAATCTCGCTGTCTCGGTTTGATCTTTCCATCTCATATATTTATACGTATTGTTTATATTAGATAGTATAGCTTAGTGTTCATATTGGGTGTAGATTGATTTCACTAAAGAATCGAATCAATGTCTTTCACAAGTAAAGTTTTATAACAAATTAAAAACCGGTAAAACTATTCAACCCCCCTTCTAGTTTTCCACAATTGGTACCAGAGCCACGTCAAAACCTGTGTTTTGTGCAAAAAATTATCTTGACTTTATACAAGCATTTGAATCGAACAAGCACACAAACAAGATAGAATATATGCTAATTATGAATTGCAAACTTTTCATATTCGAATTTCATTTTTTAAAAACTAATAAAACATTTCTCTACACTTAGCTTTTTGTGAAATACTTTTATATGCAATTAAGGCGAAGTTAAAAACAAAATAAAAGATTTTCAAAAATTATTCGAAGCATGAGAAATTAAACAATTATAATAAAAATATATATAACACAAACGAAATAAAAATAAAAACAAGTAAACGCAAGTTGCCTCCCATGGAACGCTTTTCTTTATTTACAAGTCTTGTTGCTAGACTCAAAGTCAATCCTATTACGTTTTATCTTCAAAAATCACATTTTCTTCGCTAACTAAGTCATTGTTGTTATCTTCGTAATGCTTAACTTGGTGTCCATTTACTACAAATTCTTTCCAATTGTCATCGAGCAATATAATAGCTCCATTTCTTAATGTTCTTTTTACCACAAACGGTCCATACCATCTTGACTTTAGCTTACCTGGAAATATCTCAACCTAGAATTGTATAAAAGCACCTTATCTCCTTCTAAAAATTCTGTAGGATTCTTAATTCATTTGTCATGCCATTTCTTTGTTCTTTCCTTATATGTTATAGATGATTCGTACACTTCTAATCTTAATTTATCAAGCTATTGAAGCTGTAGAAACCTATGAGCCCGTGCTTCAGAATAATCTATATTGCATGATTTTAATGCCCAAAATACTTTATGTTCTAATTCCACCGGAAGATGGCATGGCTTGCCAATAATCATCCTAAAAGGAGTGGTTCCTATTGGTGTCTTGTAAGTTGTTCTAAATGCTCATAATGCATCATCGAATTTAAATGACCAGTCCTTCCTATTTTGCCCTACAGTCTTTTCCAGTATTCGCTTTAATGCTCTATTTGTGTTTTCCACTAGTGCATTTGTTTGAGGATGATATGCGATCGATAACTTATGAACTACTCCATACCTTTTCATGGCCTTTTGCATTTGGGCATTACAAAAAGTGGGCACCCCTATCACTGATTAGACCCTTAGGTATACCGAATCTAGCAAATAATTTCCTAAGAAAATATGTTGATGCAAATAATGTTTTAAAAACGTTATTTATATCTTTCGATAACTCCACGTTTTGATGATAACAAAATGTGAAAACACTTTACGTCAAAATTAACGTAAACAAGTTTTTAGTCGAAATATCCCGTTTCTACATAAATCACACTAGGTATGAACAAACAAATTTACAACTTGACAAATGATCAAAGAAGTAAATTTGTGTTTAAAACTTCACATTTTTAATGTGACAAAACATTTTTTCAAAAATATACTTTATAAATTATTTTTGAATAATAAAGAAATGTTTTATTGGAAAAATAAGTTTAAAAATCAAAACAGCTATTTTCCCCCCCAAAATCAGCTCCAAACTTCCCCAAATAAACTTTCACAACTAAAAACAAAAATTGGAGCGTCCTTGTCTAGCAAGGTACCATGGTACCACTAAATTTAGTGGTACCGTGTGCTATTTAGTGGTACCGTGACCCTATAACGGGCAAATTACTTTTGCCTATAAATACCAGCCCCTTCACAGTTTTTGGGCATCCTTTTTCACACGCAACTTTCTGAGTTTAAAACTCTTATCACATCTTCTCTCCTTTGATCATTTAGTTTAGTTTTCTTTTGTTTAAAGAGTGATCCAATCATTCAACCAAGTGATCACCTTCATTCCTCTACTAGTGCAACAGAAGAACACAAAGTATCAAGAAGATACAAAGTGTTGTAGTTATAGTTAGTGCACTTGTAACATATCGTTACATACTTGTTGTATCCTAGCATACACCAAGTTGATATTTCTTTTGTGTAGTTTGTGAGAGCAGATCATTGTGATCTTGGAGATCTCTTGTAGCTTGTGTGCTTAAGTGTTGATAAAGTGGATCAAGGGTAGATCGGGTAGATCGTGTCAAGTGTGTTGATTGTGTGATTTACTAAGGATCGTGTGGATCGTGGTAGATTGGTACTAGCTAAGATTAGTACTCGACATTTAGCTTAGTGTCGAAAATAAGGATAAGCGACATTGTACGATTTTCTCCGCATGAAGGGAGCTTTGTTGACATAGTGCTTAGAACTCTCGAGTTTGGTACTCGGGGAGTGGACTAGGGCGAAGAAGAGCTTCGAGACCGAACCCCTATAAATCTCGCTGTCTCGGTTTGATCTTTCCATCTCATATATTTATACGTATTGTTTATATTAGATAGTATAGCTTAGTGTTCATATTGGTGTTGATTGATTTCACTAAAGAATCGAATCAATGTCTTTCACAAGTAAAGTTTTATAACAAATTAAAAACCGGTAAAACTATTCAACCCCCCTTCTAGTTTTCCACAATTGGTACCAGAGCCACGTCAAAACCTGTGTTTTGTGCAAAAAATTATCTTGACTTTATACAAGCATTTGAATCGAACAAGCACACAAACAAGATAGAATATATGCTAATTATGAATTGCAAACTTTTCATATTCGAATTTCATTTTTTAAAAACTAATAAAACATTTCTCTACACTTAGCTTTTTGTGAAATACTTTTATATGCAATTAAGGCGAAGTTAAAAACAAAATAAAAGATTTTCAAAAATTATTCGAAGCATGAGAAATTAAACAATTATAATAAAAATATATATAACACAAACGAAATAAAAATAAAAACAAGTAAACGCAAGTTGCCTCCCATGGAACGCTTTTCTTTATTTACAAGTCTTGTTGCTAGACTCAAAGTCAATCCTATTACGTTTTATCTTCAAAAATCACATTTTCTTCGCTAACTAAGTCATTGTTGTTCTCTTCGTAATGCTTAACTTGGTGTCCATTTACTACAAATTCTTTCCAATTGTCATCGAGCAATATAATAGCTCCATTTCTTAATGTTCTTTTTACCACAAACGGTCCATACCATCTTGACTTTGGCTTACCTGGAAATATCTCAACCTAGAATTGTATAAAAGCACCTTATCTCCTTCTAAAAATTCTGTAGGATTCTTAATTCATTTGTCATGCCATTTCTTTGTTCTTTCCTTATATGTTATAGATGATTCGTACACTTCTAATCTTAATTTATCAAGCTATTGAAGCTGTAGAAACCTATGAGCCCGTGCTTCAGAATAATCTATATTGCATGATTTTAATGCCCAAAATACTTTATGTTCTAATTCCACCGGAAGATGGCATGGCTTGCCAATAATCATCCTAAAAGGAGTGGTTCCTATTGGTGTCTTGTAAGTTGTTCTAAATGCTCATAATGCATCATCGAATTTAAATGACCAGTCCTTCCTATTTTGCCCTACAGTCTTTTCCAGTATTCGCTTTAATGCTCTATTTGTGTTTTCCACTAGTGCATTTGTTTGAGGATGATATGCGATCGATAACTTATGAACTACTCCATACCTTTTCATGGCCTTTTGCATTTGGGCATTACAAAAAGTGGGCACCCCTATCACTGATTAGACCCTTAGGTATACCGAATCTAGCAAATAATTTCCTAAGAAAATATGTTGATGCAAATAATGTTTTAAAAACGTTATTTATATCTTTCGATAACTCCACGTTTTGATGATAACAAAATGTGAAAACACTTTACGTCAAAATTAACGTAAACAAGTTTTTAGTCGAAATATCCCGTTTCTACATAAATCACACTAGGTATGAACAAACAAATTTACAACTTGACAAATGATCAAAGAAGTAAATTTGTGTTTAAAACTTCACATTTTTAATGTGACAAAACATTTTTTCAAAAATATACTTTATAAATTATTTTTGAATAATAAAGAAATGTTTTATTGGAAAAATAAGTTTAAAAATCAAAACAGCTATTTCCCCCCCCCCCCCAAAATCAGCTCCAAACTTCCCCAAATAAACTTTCACCACTAGAATCAAAAATTGGAGCGTCCTTGTCTAGCAAGGTACCATGGTACCACTAAATTTAGTGGTACCGTGTGCTATTTAGTGGTACCGTGACCCTATAACGGGCAAATTACTTTTGCCTATAAATACCAGCCCCTTCACAGTTTTTGGGCATCCTTTTTCACACGCAACTTTCTGAGTTTAAAACTCTTATCACATCTTCTCTCCTTTGATCATTTAGTTTAGTTTTCTTTTGTTTAAAGAGTGATCCAATCATTCAACCAAGTGATCACCTTCATTCCTCTACTAGTGCAACAGAAGAACACAAAGTATCAAGAAGATACAAAGTGTTGTAGTTATTGTTAGTGCACTTGTAACATATCGTTACATACTTGTTGTATCCTAGCATACACCAAGTTGATATTTCTTTTGTGTAGTTTGTGAGAGCAGATCATTGTGATCTTGGAGATCTCTTGTAGCTTGTGTGCTTAAGTGTTGATAAAGTGGATCAAGGGTAGATCGTGTCAAGTGTGTTGATTGTGTGATTTACTAAGGATCGTGTGGATCGTGGTAGATTGGTACTAGCTAAGATTAGTACTCGACATTTAGCTTAGTGTCGAAAATAAGGATAAGCGACATTGTACGATTTTCTCCGCATGAAGGGAGCTTTGTTGACATAGTGCTTAGAACTCTCGAGTTTGGTACTCGGGGAGTGGACTAGGGCGAAGAAGAGCTTCGAGACCGAACCCCTATAAATCTCGCTGTCTCAGTTTGATCTTTCCATCTCATATATTTATACGTATTGTTTATATTAGATAGTATAGCTTAGTGTTCATATTGGTGTAGATTGATTTCACTAAAGAATCGAATCAATCTCTTTCACAAGTAAAGTTTTATAACAAATTAAAAACCGGTAAAACTATTCAACCCCCTTCTAGTTTTCCACAATTGGTACCAGAGCCAGGTCAAGATTTTAAAATAAATTGTATTTTAAAACTTGAATCGATCAATGGATTTTGACAAATATCAAGAAGGGCAATCTATGCAAAGACCACCACTCTTTGAAACCGATTGTTTTATATATTGGAAAACAAGATTCGAAACGTATGTGAAATCAAAAGACATTGATCTTTGGCATATTATTATCGAGGGTGACTTTCAACCGATTGAAAAGAATCCGGAAACTAAAAGGGATGAAATAGTTCCTTATAATAAACAAAGTGATAACCTTAAAATAAAACTAGCCAAAAATGATGAGGCTAAAATGATGATTTATAATGCTTTGCCGAAAAAGGAATTTGAAAGAATTTTTATGTGTAACACGGCAAAAGAAATTTGGAAAACTTTGTTAGTCACTCATCAAGGTAATAATCAAGTCAAAGAGAACAAGATAGATCTTCTTGTGCAACAATATAATCAATTTTCCATTCCGAAAGATGAATCTATTGATAATGCCTTTGCTAGATTTAATACTATTATTACTAGTCTTAAAGCTCTTGATGAAGGTTATTCTAACAAGAACTATGTTAGGAAGTTTCTTAGGGCTCTACATCCCAAATGGAGAGCAAAAGTCACCGCCATTGAAGAGTCAAAGAACTTGGCGACATTATCACTTGATGAACTAATAGGAAACTTGAAAGTTCATGAAATGATCATCAAGAAAGACTCCGACATAGTCAACGGCAAAAGTGAGAAAGTTAGATCTTTAGCATTGAAAGCCAAAAAGGAGTCTAGTGATGAGGAAAGTTCGGATTCCGATAGTGAAAATGAAGAGTATGCATTAGCCATTAGAGATTTTAAGAAGTTCTTTAGGAGAAGAGGTAGATTCGTTAGACAACCCTGTGATGAAAAGAAGTCGCTCCAAAAGAACCGAGATGAGAAGCAAGGAAAGAGTGATAGGAAATGCTTTAGATGCGGAGATCCTAATCATCTCATCGGAGAATGTCCTAAACCACCGAGAACAAACAACCAAAGAGCTTTCGTAGGAGGCTCATGGAGTGATAGCGATGAAGAAAAAGAGAAGAAGCCCAACGACGAAACATGTCTTATGGCTCAAGCTTCAAATGAGATACATTCTGACTCTTCTTATTATAGTGATGATAATTCGTCAATAGATGATAATATACTATATGATGAATATAATAAACTATGTGAAGTAACTTCTAAAATCATAAATAGAAACAAAACACTAAAAGAAACATTGCATGAACTTGAAGTGCAAATTTTAGAACTAAAAGACTTGAGAAAAATAAAGAAATAGATATTGGATGTAGGTCATGCATATGTCTTCGATTAGAGAATGAAAAACTCAAATAAAATGCGTTAAGGAACACTAAGTTTGAAAAAGGAACAAAAACACTAAATGACATGTTAGATAATATTAGATATAGTGAACATGTCGGTGCGGGTTTAGGTTTTAATCAAAATAAAGCTTCGAAAAGTAAAACGAAACAAGTTAAATTTGTCAAACCCACAAGTTCTGTTAAAATAGTGGACGGTACCATTAAAGGTACAGACGGAACCACTAAAATTAGTGGTACCGTGGTACTGTCTGGTACTGAAGACAGAACTGAGTCAAGTCTAAAAAATAATCTAAGTCCTAAACCAAGTCACATAGTAGTTAACAATGTTAAAATACCTATTGCTAGTAAAAAGGAGGTCCAAAGTTTTTACAAACCTTTGTCAACCCCCGGGCTTGGCTTTGTAAAACTCGATACTAGATCAAAGACTCCTCCACCTAGAAAAACAAATATTCCTAAATCTTGGTCAAGAAATCCTCAACCGAGAAGTAACATTAGAAGACCAAGTTATCCAAGTAACTATCCCGTAACTTGGAATAACCTTCAACCACGAAGTTATTTTCCATAGGAAATTTTTCCTCCGTTCCAACATCCTAACCAAATGCAACTAATGCATGGGATGTTTAATACTAACAACTTTGGACCCATGAGATATTGGGGACCAAATGTTTGAATCTTTGTCTTATTAAATAAATATGCTTGGGAATCGACTTGGAGCCCGATGAGTAGGTCAAGGATAGTGGATGCACTAATCATATGACGGGTAACCGAAGTCTATTCTCATTATACAAGGCTTACAACGGAGGTAATGTCACTTGCGGTAGCCAAATTAAGGGCAAAATCATAGGCAAAGGTACGATTACTCAAAACTCCCTCATTATTAGAAATGTTGAGCATGTAGATAACTTAGGATTTAACTTGCTTAGTATTAGTCAAATGGTTGACAATAAGTGTAGAGTTATATTTTCCGAAGAGGGTAGTGAGATCACTAAGAATGGTAAGACCATAGGCAAAGGAGTTAGGAAGAATGGCTTATTTGTCATGAAAATAGGAAATAAGCCTCAGGATAAGATTTGCCTAGCAACCATAGACGATAATTCCACTCTATTTACATAGGAGACTAGGTCACGCTAATATGCGTTTAACACAATCATTGGCGTCTAAGGAACTAGTTAGAAACCTACCTAAGATTAAGTTTGATAAACACTTTTGTAACGCTTGTAAAGTTGGAAAACAAGCTCATTCTAGTTACAAAGCTAAGAATATGGTCTCGACCTCTAGATGCCTAGAGCTCCTTCACATGGACTTATTCGGTCCATCCGCTGTACGGAGCTACGGAGGAAATTACTACACCTTAGTAATAGTAGATGACTACTCTAGGTATACTTGGACTAGATTTCTTAAGGATAAGACACAAGCTTTCAAGGAATTCGAAATCTTTAGTAAGAAGGTCCAAAATCAACTAGGGTGTACAACAGTCTCAATTAGGACAGATCATGGTCGGGAATTTGATAATGAAGTGAAATTTGGAGTCTATTGTGATGCTAATGGTATTACACATAATTTCTCGGCTCCACGCACTCCATAATCAAATGGGGTAGTTGAGCAGAAAAATCGTACTCTACAAGAGATGAGTAGAACGATGTTGAATGAACAATCCATTCCGCAAAATTTTTGGTGTAATGTGGTAGACACCTCAACTTACATACTTAATAGGATTCTAATCAGACCTATCTTAGGAAAAACACCATACGAAATCTTGAAAGGTAGAAAACCTACTCTATATTACTTTAAAGTGTTTGAAAGCAAGTGCTTCATACTAAACACAAAAGACTACCTCACCAAGTTTGACCCAAAGTCTTACGAAGGTGTTTTCCTAGGTTAATCCCAAAATAGTAAAGCCTATGTTGTCCTAGACAAAGAAACAATGAAAGTCAAAGAATCACTCAACGTGACATTCGATGAAAGTCCTCCACCAAATAAGACATCACCCTTGGTGGATAATGACTTAGATGAGGAAGAGGCCATTAAGGTCAATGACAAGAAAACTTTAGAAAAAGACATTGAGGATGAAATAGTTGAGGTTGACGAAGTTGTCAACATTAGGTAATCCAAGAAACATCCCATAGAAAATGTCATAGGAAACCTAAACCAAAGAACCCTTAGGTCACAAGCACAAAACAAAAGTAATTTCTTTTGTTTTATATTGACCGTAGAACCTAAGAATATCGGTGAAGCGATTAAGGAAAGTTGGGTAGTTGACATGCAAGAAGAGTTAAATCTATTCACCGCAAACCAAGTTTAGGATCTAGTACCTCCACCTAAGAATCAAACCATCATAGGAACTAAGTGGGTGTTTAGAAATAAACTCGACGAAAATGGCGTCGTAACTAGGAAAAAGGCAAGGTTGGTAGCACAAGGCTATGACCAACAAGAAGGAATAGATTACGATGAAACTTTTGCACCTATAGCTAGATTAGAGTCTATTAGGATACTCCTTGCCTATGCTTGCGCCTTAGACTTTAAACTATACCAAATGGACGTGAAAAGTGCGTTCCTAAATGGTTATATCAACGAGGAGGTATACTTTACACAACCTCCGGGATTCATTGATTTCGAAAAACCAGATCATGTTTATAAACTCAAGAAAGCACTCTATGGTCTTAAACAAGCTCCCAAAGCTTGGTACGATAGACTAAAAGCATTCTTGCTTATACCATAGGAATGGTTGATAACACACTTTTTACAAAGAAACGAAATTCACATCCCATCATTGTTCAAATATATGTCGACGACATTATATTCGGCTCAACTTGTCCAGAACTGTGCGATGATTTTTCAAAGATCATGCATGATGTGTTTGAGATGAGCATGATGGGTGAATTAAATTTCTTCCTTGGTCTACAAATAATACAAATGGAGGATGGTATCTTCTTCAATCAATCTAAGTATATTAAGGAGATGCTTAAGAAATTTAGTTTAGAAGAGTCTAAGCCCATGAAAACTCCCATGTCCACGGAAACGAAACTCACGAAAGATGAAGAAGGTGAGACTGTGGATAGCACTAAGTATATAGGTATGATATGAAGTTTATTATACCTAACAGCAAGTAGGCCCGATATCATGTTTAGTGTCTGCCTTTGTGATCACTTCCAAGAGGATCCCAAAACCTCTCACCTTCAAGCGGTTAAGCGTATCTTCTGATACGTTAAAGGCACTATACACTTGGGATTATTCTATCCCAAAGGGACCGATGTAGAAACTATTGTCTATGTCGACTCTGATCATGCAGGAGATTATGTGGATCAAAAAAGTATGAGTGGCGTTTATACCTTCATGGGTTGTTGTCTAATTTCTTGGTTCTCCAAGAAAAAAATGGCTCTTGCTATCTCCACGTCCGAAGCCGAATATGTAAGCGCCGGAAAGGCATGTCAACAAGCACTATGGATGATACAAGCTCTAATTGACTACGACATCCATCTCGACGACATCCCGATTATGTGCGATAACAAAGGTGATATTGACTTGTGCAAAAACCCCGTTCAACACTCTCGTTCTAAACACATCAAAATTCGTCACCACTTCCTTCGCGATAATGTCCAAAAAGGAAATATTTCTATTGAGAAAGTTCCCTCTCAAGACAATATCGCTGACATCTTG
The DNA here is from genome assembly GCA_021014915.2 of Artemisia tridentata subsp. tridentata. Taxonomy (NCBI): domain Eukaryota; kingdom Viridiplantae; phylum Streptophyta; class Magnoliopsida; order Asterales; family Asteraceae; genus Artemisia; species Artemisia tridentata. The sequence goes on along the minus strand of CP139504.1, from coordinate 316,882,233 downwards.
ACCAAACCTCTCAAACCAGAATCCTTCAACTATCTTTGTCTAGGTCTAGGAATGATGGACCATATTCCGTAAATCTTATGACTATCTAAATATTTCACTGGAAATATTAAAGTCATCCCTCGTATCCCTTTAATGACTATTTATGTATTTCCTCAGAAATATTAAAGTCATCACTTATCGGCTGGTCTAGTTCCTCTCATTAAAAGAATTTATTAGGTATAAATTCTCTCCTCGTGTCAAAAAGTCTCACTATATCAGCGAGACTTATTCGTCAAAAATCAAAATGGGACAAAAATTCATCCCAACAGATCACGGCACAACTAAAGTGGCACGACACCATTAATTTTAATGGTACCGTGGTACCGTGTATCTGACACAACTCATATTTCAGTCCTCTTTTCCCACATTATTCACTTTTAAACTTTCCCAACTTCTGCCATTGTTGTCAAAACCGAACCTCATAACCCAAAATTTAATTACACACTTTCAAAATCAAATTCGAGGCATTAATTTTCAAGATCATCAGCTACTACCACTTTTTCAACATAAATTGTAAGTCATTTGACTTAAATTTTCTTTAATCTTGAGTCTTGGATTTGTTCATACATGAAAATTGAATTGGAGTTTTTGAATTTTGATTGAGTCTTTAGGAAATTAGGACTAGGATTAGACAATGTATAACAATCATGATTCCCTTAACATAGGATTTGCATAAACCCACTTAAATCACATATTTTGGTCCAAACTTTGTTTTTATAACTAGATTAAGCATGGTAAGAGGAATAATGTCTAGGGTACTTGAAACTAGGATTAGAAGTCATTAATACTCAAATTATTAAAACTCTTGGCGCCGAAACATTGAAGTCACCAAACACCCCAATTTTATTGTTTTTCGAAAAATTTCACGAAACTAGGATCATGAAATATTTTTTGTGCATTGTTGATACAAACTAAAAACATTTTCTCATGCATACATGATCTCACAAATATTGATCGAATTACATAACTAATATGCATTTTTCGACATATCCGTTTGAGAAAAAGTGAAGTTAGGAGCGTTTGGGTAATCTTATTACTTTTAGTTCTAGAGTCGAGATTACCGCACCTCCACATGGTTTGCATATAGGCACACACTAGGCACGTATCTTCAAAATAACTATTCTCAATTTTATTTTATTTTTAATTTTCTTATAGGTAACAAAAATGTCTCATGAGTATGATTTTGATCACCTTCTAACTCCCGAAATCTCTCGTGAACCTACAACACCCGGTAGTCACATTCGTGCCTATGTTAATCTTGAAACCCGTCTATTTCATGAAGGTCGAGTAGTTGATCCATCTTTAGTTTGTCATAGGGATATCAACACCGCATTTAGAGCTATAGGCTTCGATTGCTTGCTTCACATCAACGAGCACATTTATCCTCGTTTTGTGTTGGAATTCTTTTGACAAGTTGAACTCGTACGTAACAAGGATCAATCTTTGTCACTTTGGTTTTGGATCCGAAATTTCAAATTTGTCTTAACTCTTGAGCAATTTGCTCAAATTCTTCGAATCCCCAATCATGGGCAATGTGCCTATACTGAAGATTGGTGTCTTGAGTCTCTCTTCAACTATCGAGAAGAGGACAGTCCGTATTGTTCTTACATACCCTCTCCAACTAAACTTAACAAACTCATTCGTACTCATAAGTACTTTTCTTACCCAAATCCAACGTAAATTCGTTTAGAAGAGGTTCGTTATGAACTAATCTCTTGGGCAGTTATCCTGTGAGAAAATGTTCTCAGTCTAAAAGGAAATCGTGAGCAACTTCCGGCGTGTTGTGCTCATATGATTTTCTGTCTTCATACTCAACAACCATACAATCTTGCCTACTTCTTCGCTAAGTGAATTGTACATCTCAAGGGTAACAAAAATAAATTGATACCTTATGGGATGTTTCTAACTCATCTTTATCACCACTTCTTGAACTTTCATCCATACCTTCGTGGTCCTCAATACTCACTCTTTAATCCCGTCATGGAACCCTTTAATGAGTCACATATCGCACCCTTTGATAATTCGAATCATGAGGAAGAGGTTCAAGCTCAAGTCGAGAGTGTGATGAAAACGGGAGCAATTTCAAGTCACTTTTAAGAAGCCACGTCATGAGCAGTTAGGGAGGGACTTGTACTTCTATATTATATTAGGATCTATCTATGATAAATTATATTAGTGCTTAATACTCCAATCCATCTTGCATGCTTGACTTTTGTTCTATCACCATGCATGATTTTAAATTATGTGATTCTTGGATGATAGCTTATTTTTTCCTTTTTTGATTGCATGCTTATCTTAGATAATTGCATGATAATCTTTAATTGCTAGGAGTAGCTAAATATGAGATATATTTGGAAAATTAATATTTAGTGGTTTGAGGCACTAACATTTCCTTCAAATAGTCCACATAGAAAACTCCTTTTAGTTTCCCAGAACTAGGCAGCACAGGAAAATTCGTGACTCCCAGGTCACGGTACCATTAAATAGGCCACGGTATCGTTAAATTTAACGGTACCGTGTGGTATTTAGTGGTACCGTGCCCTTGTTTGATGAATTTTCACTGTTTCCTCTAGATTCCTGCATCCCTAACCTCAAACCTGCAATATTTTGCAAACTCTCATACACCCTAAGATTCCCTCACTACACCATTGGACACTTCCACCAACTTTAATTCAAATCCCACAACTCTTTCCTATTTAAAGCCTCACCATTGCAAGCATCTCTTGCATCTCATCTTCAACCTCCCATTACTCACTCACCATGTCTTCCACTCAAGGATCAACAACCCATATCTCCTAGAAACCTAGGATCACCATTAGACCACCATCCAAACCTCTCTTTGTTGATCTCACCAAAGATGACGAAGTCATAACACCACCTTCCCAAAGCACTCCTAACTCACCATCTCCACCAAATGCTCCCTCCAAAACATCATCTACTAGAACAACATCTTCATCATCTCCCTCTTTGAACACCATGTCATCCTCCATGGATTACACACTCTCGCCCATTACCCTATTAGATTATCCCATGCCAACCCCATCACCAACATACTTACCACCACTTCCATCTCCAATCATGGGCCAACCTATCCAACCTCATACGGTTGATATGCATAGTGCAAATTGCCTATGTTGTCTTCACAACCGCAACCTCATCTTCTCTTTGAGAGATGAGCTACACTTAATTTTCTCCTACGTTGAACATCTTTTGTGTAGTTTGTGAGAGTGGATCATTGTGATCTTGTTGAGATCTTGGAGATCTCTTGTAGCTTGTGTGCTTAAGTGTTGATCAAGTGGATCAAGGGTAGATCGGGTAGATTGTAATATCCCGTGATTTACCTTGTCATTAATTAATGTTGAACACGAAATGATTTGCTATGAATGTTTAATTAACCATTTTTACGAGTTAATTTTTTTTGTTTATTTATTTGACCGATGCAATTACAAACCATATCTATGTGACGCGATTCACATTTCATTTAGGACGAGCTTACACGCGTACCACGACAGTTTAACTAACGAAATAATCACACCCGATAATTCTTTTGGGCCTTATAACGTTAAACCGACACACCTTTTATATTCGTTTGGGCTTTGGCTCATTTTATAACAAAACCAAACGGACTCTATGTAATGTTTTTTTTTGGCTTTGGCCACCTAATGAGCCCAACAAACAAACAAACCCAATCACAACTTTTTATTTTCCTTCTTGGTAACCTTGTGACCTATGAAATACAAACACACCCTAACATGAACAAATAAACGTACACACCTATATATATTTGTTGTTGTTTTTCCTTTTGTGTCACACGAAGAAACCAAAACACACCCATTTTGTTGACTTAACAACAAACGCACTCTAACAATTATATGACACAACCTTTTTTTTTTTTTTTTTTTTTTTTTTTTTTTTTTTAAAGAAACTAAATCAAGTCAAAAGGGTTCAATCATACACCATCATTGCCTGTGAAAGTTGGAGTTATCAAATCTCATGAAACTTCACATCACAATCTTTTGTCCCTTGCTTCTTGTCCTCCCACGATCCTACTGCCATAATACCAACTAATATCCATCACATGACTCACTCGAATAATATAAAATTTGACATCCTTTGACTCTTGAAATACTGTGTCAACTGTTGAAACAGTGAGGCGCGAAATTCCAAACCATTTAGAACCATCAAGCTTACAAGTGAAAAGCAACCACACATGTACCCATTTTTCAAAAATGATTGATAATAACATATGGAAATTACCTTCGACTGACATGGGTTTTCATGCTCCACCTTATAAAATCACTTATATTCAACTTCTATAGCCCAATACTCAGTCAAAAGAACCTCCTAGACCTCATCTCGTGATTCCTAGACCTCTGATTTCGGAAAAGCTTGTTTGATGCATGCTCATATATCACCTCCTCACCAATCTTCCCATAAATTCACAGAAGTTTGCTTAAACAAAACTTCGACATAAACAAATTCCCTTAGCGTGATATAAGAAAGCATATGAGAGTTCTTCCTAAGATCGAGTAGGTCCACGTGAGGTTTTGCTCATTATCGTGGAGTTGTGTTTTGATTCGTATCGGTTCGAGTTCGGTTAAGGTTACGGTGGGTGTTTGGGTTCAGTTCGAGTTTGTGATGGGGTCAAGTCTTGGATTTCGTTAGCAATATAATTCACTAGTTAGCAGATTCTTGGGTTATGATTAGCGGTTCGTGTTCGATTAGGATTTTCGGGTTGATATCTTGTGTTTGTCTTGATCATTTCTTCACCACCTTTGTAAGAGCCTCAAATCTCATCTCATGTACATATTTTCCACTTATATATCATGCATTCATGAGTTTTATATCACCATTATGTGGCCATGTTGCAAAAATGTGATTTTAAACTAACATTTGCTCAAGTATCTAGTAGTATGCTTTTTCCCATTTTAATGCACTCTTTAAGAATAACTTTAGGTAAATTTCTTGTTACTAAATTCCATTATAAAGATATTACTATAGCAAGATCGATACCTAGGTCTTGCGGAAGTTGTACAAGTCTAAAACCTTGGTTTCTAGAAATGGCTGCACTTGTCTAGTATTTTTCGTTTTCACAGACGTCACCACCAAATACTTGAATTTGATGCTTGAATCTTGATCACTACACTTAAACATAATGTTATTAGTTCAATAAAGTCGGAATCTAGGACTATAAAAAGTAATCTCGATGTTACATCTTAAAAACCAACAACCGAACCTAGTTGTGATATGTGGCTGAGTGACCATGTTGAGACCCGATTATGTGTAGCCTAAACTTAATATGGCGGTCCGTGGTAGTTTCGAAAAACGTAGTCCACTTGACCAGTTAAACATAGCATTTTGAATCAGGTCAAACCGAGCCTTAATGAAAAAGTTACGACTAGTAGAACTTGGCCAAAAATCGTTTTTAAGAAAAACCTATCAGCAACTACTTTAAAAACGTGTCTGACCCAGCCTCTTCGAGCTCGTTTTTAGCTACCTTACTATCAAGTTGAGAGATATCACAAAACACGAAAGTTGTAGAGAAGCCGGAACACTAAAAGTAGCAAGTTGAACCAGGCCCATAGGATTGATAACAAAGGATATATGACCCGTTAAAGATCAGTAAAAATACACAACATAAACCCAGAAATGTTCCAAGTGATTTAACCCTTCTGACCTAGCAAGTTCAAGCCCGATTTAGAGCAGCTAGCACTCCGAATGGTTGATAACTTAAAACAAGAAACTTGTAGATGAACTGGCAAAATACTAGTAGTAATTTGAATAGAGACCAGAGGGCAAGTAACGAGTGAGATACAGTTCGGAGAAGTTGAGCGAAAATGCACTTTTCAAAAATTTCAAAACTTTAATATTTTTGGTAAATTTTCGTATAAATCATTTTCTAAACTCGTAAAACTAAACGCAAACATATATTGGTGATAAAAACTTATAAAATGCATATGCATGACATACATAACATGTTTCCAACCTAAAACGCCTTATTTTACATTAGGTAGCGATTAGGGATTTTTGCATCGTTTTGCGTGCCAACACTCGTTTGCCAAAAGTTACCATTCGTTTAAGGTGAGTTCATGGCCCCACTTTTACTCATTCAACTGTTTTATAAACTCCTTGGGAGAGATACATGCTACTACTTTTTATGATCACAATAGCTTGAAAACTATATGCTTATCCAAATGTGTTATTGCCTAAGTACTACCATTGCCATAAGTCCCTCACCATCATGAACCATTAATCACTTGCGAGTGAACATGAATATTATGGATAGATCTATCGGGGTTGACGACCCCGTTTGTGTTAGCCGGAATGGTAACTAAACGCACTATATTTGTATACCAATAGGTAACTGGCAAGTACCTACGAGAGGGCATTATCACTTATATCATTTTTCTGATACATAGTTAACGTTTGAGTTTCATGAGCTTAGGGCAATAATAACTACTTTCATATTGGGTGTATAACAACGTAACCCACTGGCTTTTAAACTTAAATCCTTGTGATCAACTGCTTTACTACTAAACTCTATGGATTCACTCAACCTTTGTGTTGACCTTTTAGCATGTTTATCTCAGGTGCTTGACCTATACTGCTGCATAAATCATCTTTGAAGGCGCTTGGCATTGGCACGGTCATAGACAAATCTGATATATATTTGGGGACCACATTACCTCTTCTTATGGGCCTGTATTTTCGCACCATTTTTGAACGAAGTAAACTTAAATACTCTGATTTATGAAATATCTTCTAAACAGTTGCGGTAAAAACAGTTCTTTGTGCTTTGTGTTGTGATACCAATTGAGTAGCACCCCAGTAACATTATCTTCAGCTGCAAAATATTTTTGGGGGTGTTACAGATTGGTATCAGAGCCTTGGTTATAGAGAACTGGGTATTTTTAAAACCTAGACTATAACTGCTTTTGCGAAAAATTAACCCTATGACCATCACGTGCCTGCCTGCCAAGCTGATGCCTCATTTGTGATTTTGATTACTAATATATTTGATGAGATGTGTGTCTTACTATTGAATGAGTATATCCATTTATTTTCATTATTCACTATAAATATCTTCGACATACTTATGCTTACATATCGTACTTGTCGTAGCGTTACGCCTTATCTCTACATAATCTCATCATTCGTCATCGAGTATGGACACTTGTCTTAGTCTTTCTAAACAACTTTTAAAAGTAAGGGACATAGTACTAGTATAACTGAGCTGAGTATTTCAAAGTTTTTTGAACCTCGGGTGAATATAGACTGATCACCTATATTCAACCAGGGACAGTTGGACATATCCTGATCACCTATGTCCGAATCAGAGGTGAATTTTGCAATACTCGATGTAGTTATAATGGGGTTATGTCCGGTTAACTTTCTACTTAATTTCTGAGAACGATAAAAAAATTTGTGTGCGTTCATGAGCATTGAATATCATAAAAGTTTATAAAGGTTTACTTCTACACACAACACACTGGCATCACAATACTTTCTCATTGCAATACTATTCTCTGAAAAGGAACAGTTCTCTCATTGCAATATTTCGCTCTCAAAACTGACCATTTTATACTTTACTACTCTATGCCTACATTTTACCAGCACCATGTATAGAGATTTGCTTAGCAGATGATACATAACTATTTAAACATTACTTAACATATATTAATGACTTACACTTACTGTTACTGGTTATATTACAGCCACCTCTACTCCAAAACTTAAACACAATTGACGAATCAAGATTAAATCACTAGACGTCCTAGGAACAACTCTCCATAGTACCTAAGAGGAAAATCTATTGATAAAAGTAAACATTGATGCGCGTGATGTGTCGTTGCGGTTTAGCGGTATTAATGCCTACTCAAGTTTTAAATTTATATTTAGCCGACTTATCAATAACACACACACTTAACGAGCGGTGTACCCGGTCAGTATGAATATAATGGTAAGTAGAGTGTCGATCACTAAGAGTGGAACGTATTATCTAGTTATTCTAATCAGTATTTTAATATCTTAAGTTAGCTGTACAACCTAATCTAACGCAAGGGGGGTTCAGCCTGAGAGACTGGCACAGTTTGGTTATGATTAAATAGTAAACTAAACTAATGAGCATGAATCAGCGATTAGCACACACGTACATAGATAGATACTTGAGACAATAAGAAGACTTGTCCTGATAATTAAGTAGCTTGTCACTTGTTTTATTGCTAGTTTTATATGAAGTGTATATAATTAACCCTTTCTCGTTGGCTCTAATCTTATCGGCGAGTAAACCCTTAATGATCACTTATGTCTATCTCACTATCCTAGAAACGATAGAATAAATAGGCGAGGAAGGGGCATGGCGACCCAAGCAATGCTCAGCTAGACACAGAGGTTATCAATGCACTAATAAAAGTCACCAAAGACATCAACATATAAACTTTAATTAATGGGAAAGCAATTTTAAGGGGTGTGCATGATTTTCCGTAGTCACATGACATCAGCCCATCAATCCTGATGAATTAAAGTGTACTAATACAATAAAACAAAACTACTTAATGAATTGAATACATGCAGGACCTTCTTACAGCTCTTGTATCTTCGTTCAGGGTGTGTCTTGTGCTGCGAATACGTCTGAATTCATCTCTGGTTTGGTACTCGTACGTATGGTATCTTGCACTGTCCAACCTCCGTTCAACCTCCCTAATTCGTCTGACTTTGGGGTATTTATAGTTTCTGTCTGAGGGTTAGATGCGGCGCATAGGATAAGTAGATGCGGCGCATTGACTTAACTTCACGTGGGGTCCAAGATTAATATATTCAGGAATATTAGTACACCGCCTTAAGATGCGGCGTAACTCCATTTCTCTATGCGGCGTATGTCCTTTGCTGTCTTGGATTGTAACTTGTGAAATCTTGATAGTGATACTCCGTATGTAAGAAGTATGTTGCGGCGTATCTGGAGCAGAATGATCTTGATCTTGTACATTTCAGTAGACTCTTAACATCTTGCTTGTTTTGCTCCATAATTAGTCCAAAATCGCCAAGTTTCACATAATACTTGTTTTTACCTGAGAATTACAAAAGTAAATATTAACGTATCAATTCTCATATATAATATAATAAAACAAGTCAAATAAATAGGATAAATGATGATAATAAAATGTACTTATTTGAGTTCATCAAACAACGAGAGAACTAATGAACCTCTAACTAGGTCTAGAAAATATAAAATAAGTTGACTTGTAGTCCAGCAGAAGCCTTAGGACCTTGCGTAATATTGTTTTACATGAAACTCGTCGCAGACTATCAATTTCCCTGATAGAACTATAAGATATGGGATTGCTAGGAAATAAACTGATTCATCATCTACAAAAGCTTGGAACAAATTCTGTGTTGTCGCTTAAAACTATATTTAACAAGTTCCTCTTTACAAAAGCTGAAGTTCAGCAACTTTCTTTAGATTCATCAAGTTCTTTTCCGAAACCCGTCATGGTTTTTATTTACATGAAATTATGTGTGAATCTAAGTATTACAAGCCTTGTATGGGCATGACTTGTAATAGGAAGATTGATACGAAAAACTCTATGATTAACTCGCCTATAAAGAGTTTATCCTATTTACAATAACCTGTATACTCACCAACTATTTTGAACACTAGGGCAATCTCCCCAGATTATCTTACTTCTCATCTCCGAAGATGAGTATGAATATTTTCTTCCATACTCTTGGAACGCCTACGCCATCTCTTAATACATTACCTTGTAACTCACCGGTTAAGTATAAGTGTTGTGTTGGAAAGATAAAGCACTATAAATATAATATTATAGAAGAAGGAAAAACATAAGCGACGTAAATTGTTATTAAATTAGAATCCACGAATATTAATACATAACGATATAATTAACGGTGGTAGTGCCAATATTACAAAGATCACCAAGTAAGGAATGGAATCGTGGAACGGTTGATCCGCCAAGCTAACGAAAAACACTACTACACCCACAAGAGCAAGAATTACGACTCGATGCAACATTATAAATAGTCTGTATAATAAAAGAATATAAGCGAGTTATTGAGTGTGGTAAAGAAAATATCAAGAGATATAGTTCGATAAATAAATAGAACAAATAGATTTGTTGTAACACATTCATTTATTACCATTGAAATTTCATAAGAACTAAAATAAAAAAAAGATTTATTACAATACTTTTCTCGCAATACTATCTATTACCCCCAAAGTATATCTAGGCCGACCGCTAGAACCACGAAAGGAACTAGAACCACTAAAATTCCGGCCAAAAACTCGTAACCTTCTTCATCTGGGACGATGGCCAAGTAGATAGCAACTGCTACAGCATACACGATCGCAACAACGGTAATTGTTGGGATTTAAGATACTGCTGCTTCAGATGGTATAATACTGCTCATGAATCTTAAAGGAAAATACACTAAGTATGATTCTGCTGCTAGGCTAAATCATTCTACTGCAGGAGTTTCTGAGAAGATCAAGGAAATAAGCTAAGTATGATACTACTGCTAGGCATCGAAGATTCTACTGCTAGAGTGAAGTATACTGCTGCTTATTGGATAATCATGTATAGTATGTTAGATAATTATGGAATAGATGTAACACCCCAACCCGACAAGGGTCAAAATGTCACATTATGGTGTCAACAGAACAAACGCAAGCAGAAGACTTTTATAATTATTAAGGTTACAAAGGTTCAAAATGATACTAAGGACATAATAAATCTAAACAATAATAACTATCCAATTTAGAATACAAGTCTAAATCAAATCTAAATAGAAAAATAACTCCAAGGTCTAATACAAATGCAAAGGGAATCTATCATCGAGGTAGTCCACTAAGAGCTCCTACGCACTCTTCACTCAAACCGAGCTTCCAACCTAAAACCTGCCACAAGAAAAGAAATGCGGCTGAGCTTAAAAAGCCCAGTGAACAAATATATATACAACAACGAATAATCAAACATATATATGTAAAAAAAAAAAAAAAAAAAAAAAAAAAAAAAAAAAAAAAAAAAGGAAACACAAGCTCTTGCTGAAACGAATATCATCTGTCAAAAGAATGAGAGATCAAGATAATCTGAACAAATATCATAAGTCAACTGAAATGGAGAAAACAGAATATGGTGCATTGGGGAATAACAGAAGGTATATCAAAATGCATCAAAGGTGTAAGGGTTGTCAGAAATTTACCACGAGCCCAGAAACATATCATAACATAAACATCATAATCATGGTCTTCATCAATACATAAGTAACATAATGGAGTAGCTAGCTCCCAGAAATGTGAAGGGCATGTATTGCACACAGTACCAATCACCAGAAATATAACATATAACATAACAGATCAGATCTAGGATGCATCCATACGCCCCTGCAGAAATCATAGTCATTGTGGCCAAACATAATACATAACAAAAGGGACGTGATGGGTCATCACTCCCCCACCATAGAGTCATGCCATTGGTGCATCAATGACATGGTCATGGAACCGCCATGACTAGTGATAGCTCGGGTATCAAACTGAAGGGTCAAATAGAATGTCATAGTAATGACACAGAATCTAAGGTCATCAGAAATATCATAATCATAGGTTCATATCAAAGGGTGCATAGCAAAGGTTCATAATCAATGAGAACATAGCAAAGGTTCATAATCAGAAGTTAAGTAAATCAAAAGATATGAAAGGGATCATGAGAAACCTTATAAGAAATGTCAGAATATTTGTACCTTATGCAAGCAACCAAAATAAGAATGGATACCGAAACAGGGAATCACTCCTTCTTCACCGAACCTATACAATTTAATGATCACGTGTTACTTTTAAGCTCGTTTTAATTAGATTTTAGGTTTCTTTCCATTTTTAGAAACTTTCTATTTTTAGTAACCTTCCAAATTAAGTAACTTTCCATAATTAGTAACTTTCCATTTTAGCAACTTTCCATTTTTAGGAACTTTCCATATTTAGCAAGTTTCCATATTTAGTAACTTTTCATATTTAGTAAGTTTCCATATTTAGCAGATTTCCATATTTAGTAACTTTCCATATTTAGTAAGTTTTCATTTTTAGCAGGTTTCCATATTTAGTAACTTTCCATATTTAGTAAGTTTCCATATTTAGTAACTTTCTACAATTAGTAGCTTTTAACACGACTCCCCAATTTAGTTTAAATTCGGTTTTGGTTTTTGGATTATCAAATAGGTTTAACATATACACACACAAGTCAAAATATTATTAACAAGTCATACACAAAATAGTAACAAGTATTGGGCATCAAGCATCAAAAGAAACACCTTGAACATATAAGCAATACATGCATACTTGTTAACTGATTTTATCATAAAATTAATACCAATTAACAAATTTTAAAAATACAACAAAGGCTCATACTAAAAATTCACAAAATTATCACAGAAGCCCACATGTCTTAGGAGTCTACTATAAATTTTTTAGATTTTATTATCAAGTATACACCCCCTTTAAAAATCGTCAAATTAACATGTTCAGATTCGGATCTGCAGATACACTTCAAAAGTATGCACTTAAAAACCGAACCATATTACTTCAGAAAATTCTACAAAAATTCCAGAAGGTAGTTCACATATGAGATATGATTCCTGTAAATTTTTGTCCTATAATATACTATGGTTTGGAAATTAAAAATCGTGGAACTTGACTGAAAAACAACTCAGCAACCACATTTTAACACATAATCGCAATAAATTCAGAAAAAAATCCAAATCAAACTCAAATTCGGTCAAACCAATAGGAATACTTTCCTAGGACCTTAAACTAGGTTTACATGTAAAATTTATGTATTAGAACCTTTAGAAGCTTACGTTATCAAGCCCACAAAATCGACATTCAGAACAGTCAATCACACAAATTCATTCTAAACCATATTTAGCACCATTTAATTATCCAATATTGCATATAAGCTAATACCCTTCAACCACAACTCATCTAGGCATCATATTAACATACTTATACAATCAAATCCAAGGAATCAAACACCAATTTCAGTTCATGTAATCTAAATATTCAAGAACCGTTTTAATTTATTTACAAACAAGCCCTAATTCGTCTAATTCTTTTTAACCCAATCAACCACATGATCAAAATAACTTTTATTTCCAGAAGTTACTCATCACAAACATATTTATAAACACTCCATATAAATCATTCAAGATCAACAACAATAACATACACACGAAAACACATAAAATAACAACACCAAAATCACAAAAAGCCCTAATTCTTACATATTAAATGTGCTAGGGTTTTTAGGGTTAATGAGAAGCATAATAAACAAATTAGGGGGTGCTTGGTTGGGGGGATAAGGGGGTGGGTAATGGCAAAGGTAATGATTAATGGTGCTTGGTTCACCCTAAGTAATATAATGATTACCCAGTAATGGGTAATGGACCATTATAGAGTAAATTGGGGGGGGGGGTAAGGGATTGATTACCCATCATCACCCATTCCTTTGCATTCCCTTTCCCTTTCCCTTTCCCTTTCCCTTTGCATTCCCCTAATTTGAACCAAGCGGGCCCTTAATATGTGTATTAAACATGTTTCCAAATAGGTTTTTGTGTTAACAAAATTCAGATTCATGACCTATGTTGAGTCGATTTGGAAGAAAAAGAAAAACAAGAGATGATGTGATGATACCTTGCTTAACGAGACACAAAGGAAAGGAAAAATAAGAACCCTAGAATTGATTACCCATGAATTGCAACAACCAAAATCCTTGAATCCTTTGTTCTTGAGAGAAGATTTAAGCAAGAACTTTGTTGTTCTTGGTTTGTTGTGTAGTTCAGATGGAGGAGATGAGGGAAAAGAAAGAGGCCGGCTTGTAGGGATAAAAAAAAGGGGGGCGTGGGTTAATTTTTGGAATGGACAATCATAATTAATTTCCTGATCATAATAGGGAGCAAATCATGGGCTTGATTGGTTCTTAATTAATTCTAAAAACCTTGTGTTAATGGGCTAGGAAAGTTTTAAAATTTGTACAAACATTATTATTATGCATTTCTTAGGTTAGTTATATTAATAACATATAGTTTTAGGTGTTTAATTATAATGTGAAAATTTAATTATAAGGTAATGATATAAATGAAATATAGTTGTATTTTCAAACTTAGGTTAAAATGTACAATTGTATGCTCTTATAAATTCAAAAATTTTGAGGGGCAAAATGGGAATTTTAAATGAATGGAAATTTAGGGTTTTACAACTCTTTCCCTCTAAAAGAAATTTTTCGTCCTCGAAATTGGAGTAGAAATACAGATGGAAATGTATCGAATCACAGAAGATGTGTGGATGACATATACGTATAATTCTTCAATTTCTCATGACCCGATCCTGAAGCTCCAAGATAGCCTCAGGCTCTTTAATAACAGACAAATCATAACAAATCTCGATCGAACAAATGCGGAACATATACATGACAGATGATATTTGTAATCTCATTAAGAGATACATGAAACACATGTACACATGAGGCAAATACAGAGGTAGTGCTAAACGATAAAACTTCATCAACTCTATCCAGATTCTGAACGAACTAAGGAACTTGCTAATAATCAGAGAAGCACATATCAAATCATTAAACGTATCAGGAGTTTTATATAGAGGTGGGTAACATATTCGTATCGACGATCAACTAAGCACATATCGGAATATCAAAACATATCAGAAGTCTAATGGAATAGGTAGAATAATCGTATGGATCAGAATAAATGTAAGGTCTAACGTGTCGTAAACTAAGTCTTCCTCAAACGCCAAAACGCCCAACATTGTTGTAGAGAACACACCAATTCCCGGTCTAAAGTTTTAGAATTTCTCTTCCAACATGATAACTAATCCGTTAGTCATTGAATTTACTCAGGTCCTTCAATAAATAGCTCCCTAACCTAATTTAAACCAAAAGGTGTTCTTCAGCTCTGTCAAAATCCTGCTCAACACATCTTCCAAGCTCGAATAGTTGTTCTGCTTATTCATCGATTTGGAGGTGCAAAGCATTACCAACTCGAGTCTGGTCCCTCAAGCCTTCAGTAGCTCTTCCTAGGAATGTGATGTTGAAATGCGAATCTCTGACACGATCACTGCAGGTGCGCTATGTAGTTTTGAATAATCTTCTGCCAAAAGAAATCACTTCCAATCTTCCAAGTGAGCTGACCTGGTCAGACAGTCATCTACCACTCAAGTCGTGTTGTCCTTCCTAAATGTGCGTGGAATTTTCCTTACCAAATCCCTGAAAGTTTAATCTCACTTCTACATATGAACATCCAACACTAAAGAAAACCACTTGTACGCTGATACTAAATCTTAACATGTTGACACGCCAACCACTTCACCACTAATGTAGTCACAACCGTCTTCATACCATTCCATCAAAATTTCTGCCGCAAGTCCCTACACATAATAGTACAACTATGATGAGTAGAGCAAATAGTGTGCTTCAGTCAAAACCGCTTCCTTCAAGTCTTCTAACATAGATCATGCTTCACCGTCTTGCTCCCGAGCTTCTTCATATCTGTCACCAATCACTCCCAAGTCATGCGTCAGATAGTTCACTTCTTACTGTTCTAGCTATGCCGACGATCTTCCCATGTTGCATAAGGACAATAGCTAAGTCCCCTCCTTGGGTAGAAACAATTCTCTTTTCAGCTTCTCAAAATTTCTCCTCTCATTCTTCGTCCCAATCCAAAATTTACTAATATAGCTTCTTCTGGCGTAGAAACCTCAACACAGAATACGAAGATGATTTCCGTGTTTCTCTTTCGTCTCTGAATATACCAATATGTCATACTATGCAAAATTGTCCAAGTATTCATGAAAGACACGATTCATCAAGTCCATAGGAACAGTCGGAGCAGTAGCCAATACGATTGGCATCATAATACTCATAGAGATCAAAACGAATACGGAAAGCAATTCTAGGAACATCTCGCTCCTTTAAACGTAACTGAAAAATTATCAGATCTAAAATTCATCATTGGAAAAACTTCACACTCTGGAGTTGATTAATTCAAATCGTCGATTCGAGGTAACGGATAACGGTTCTAACCACGATGCTATTCAGCTTCCCAAGATCACTACACAACTTCATGCTATCATCATCCTTCTTCGTGAATACAACTTGAGTACACCATGGATACACACTCAAACGGATAAAACCACTTTCTAAAAGCTAGTCCTTCAATTCTTTCCATTCAACCGATGTCACAAGATACGGAGTTTCACAATTATGAAAAACATTGCTCTTATACAGATAGAGTTTCTGAATCAACCAACTTACTGATCTCAGGCACTTCTCAAGACATCCTATGATCCCAATAAGTTCAAGTTATATGATGTAACTATTATCACGTTGGCCAGGCGTCATAATACTTGCATCATATACACATGCCCTTATTGCAATCACAGTTTACCTCGAGTCGTGACTAAACAAACTTCATAACCAGATTAGAACAAGATCACACTCATTTCGAAATCTTGATAGTTTATTAAGGAATTCATTACGAAAATTTCAAACAACCGAATAACTCTCGAGTCGAGTTTCATCAAACGAAATATCTTCACAACCGCAACAGATTAACGTACGAATTTGTAAAATAGATGAGGTCATAATTATTTACCAGGTTGGGAACCATGGTACAGAGTTCGAGTTTCTCAAATCGCCAAAGATTACAAATCTAATATGACTATTGTTAGCATCTCGATGCTCAGTCAACAAATCCATATTCAAAATAACATCAAATTAAACATTCCCAAAGGAAACAGATTAGAAGAACGAACTTATCTTCCAATACCTTCAAAGCATACTGGATAATTTCGATACTCATGACGGATAATCACAAGTTTTCTCATAGGAATAGAAATGAGTAAAGCAGATTCTAATCGTGCAGAGGGGACCTTACTATGCTTAGCAAAAGCAAGGAAAACTACAGAATGTGTCGAACACATCGGATCCATACATATACGAATTCTCTGAACGAATGAAAAGGTATCCAAATGAATCATAAACAAATCGGAGATCAAAATTCAAAGAATGCGGTCACATCAGAGAGTGAAACCTATAAGGCATTACTACAAAAAAAATCTAAAAGCATTCAAAATTTATGTGATCACTAAACTTATATTGCGTATCTTGCTAAATTTCCTAAGTCTCCGGAACGAATGGTCTTATGAGAGCCTAACTAAAAGCAAAGGCATAAATAAGAGTGGCGCGGAAGAAAGATAAATAATCAAAGTCTTATCGCATAATCTACCCAATCCTCACCGGTCATAATTAAAGTTTCTACAGGGAAAACCTAAGGCAAAACTTCAAGGGTTGTCTTATAATCTCTTACAGTGGAAGCCTAAGGGTCCAAACTTCACAGGTCAAGGTTTTATGTACTACAAGTCGTAGCCTGGGCTCTGATACCATAATTGTAACACCCCAACCCGACAAGGGTCAAAATTTCACATTATGGTGTCAACAGAACAAACGCAAGCGGAAGACTTTTAAAATTATTAAGGTTACAAAGGTTCAAAATGAAACTAAGGACATAATAAATCTAAACAATAATAACTATCCAATTTAGAATACAAGTCTAAATCAAATCTAAATGGAAAAATAACTCCAAGGTCTAATCCAAATGCAAATGGAATCTATCATCGGGGTAGTCCACTAAGAGCTCCTACGCACTCTTCATTCAAACCCAGCTTCCAACCTAAAACCTGCCGCAGGAAAAGAAATGCGGCTGAGCTTAAAAAGCCCAGTGAACAGATATATATACAACAACGAATAATCAAACATATAAATGTAAAGAAAAAGGAAACACAAGCTCTTGCAGAAACGAATATCATCTGTCAAAAGAATGAGAGATCAAGATCATCTTAACAAATATCATAAGTCAACTGAAATGGAGAAAACAGAATATGGTGCATTGGGGAATAACAGAAGGTATATCAAAATGTATAAAAGGTGTAAGGGTTTTCAGAAATCTACCACGAGCCCAGAAACATATCATAACATAAACATCATAATCATGGTCTTCATCAATACATAAGTAACATAATGGAGTAGCTAGCTCCCAGAAATGTAAAGGGCATGTTTTGCACACAGTACCAATCACCAAAAATATAACATATAACATAACAGATCATATCTAGGATGCATCCATACGCCCCTGCAGAAATCATAATCATTGTGGCCAAACATAATACATAACAAAAGGGACGTGATGGGTCATCACTCCCCCACCCTAGAGTCATGCCATTGGAGCATCAATGACATGGTCATGGAGCCCCCATGACTAGTGATAGCTCGGGTATCAAACTGAAGGGTCAAATAGAATGTCATAGTAATGACACAGAATCTAAGGTCATCAGAAATATCATAATCAAAGGTTCATATCAAAGGGTACATAGCAAAGGTTCATAATCAATGGGAACATAGCAAACACTAGTACAAAAATGAGATTTAGTCACACATGCTGTTTTTCGAACAGCCACACAGTCGCCTTTTTATGTGACTAAATGTATCAGAATAAAAAAAACAGCCACACTTGATCCGACTTTTGTGACCATTTCGGAATTACATCCGAGGCTACAGCTACACATTTGAATATTTTCGTGACTATACGTATCTGGTAAAAAAAAATTTGATTTTTTAGTCACTTATAATTTAGGAAGTGTGACGGATACAAATAAGGTTGAAACATTAGTCACACTATATATATACATATGTGACAAATATATGTCACGCAATTGAAAAGTGTGACCAAAATCCATATATGGTCACACGAAGTAATTGTGTATGTGGCTAAATCATATGCTCAAGTTTGTCACACATTATTTAAGCGTGACTGCTAGTTTTTGTTGAAAATTTAGCCACATATGAATTTGAAATGTGTGACAACTGAAAAGTAAGTTTGAAGCATAGTCACGATATGCATTTAAAAGTGACAAATATATGTCACACACTTGAACAGTGTGACCAAATGTCATATATGGTCACACTAAACCATAGGTATACATGATTAAGTGTGACCATAATTCGATACAAATGGTCACGTAAGTTAATATGTATGTCTAAAGTTAAGTGTGTGTTTGCCTGCCTATTCCTAATGTGTATGGTCACACTTAATTGTAGCACAATCATGTGACTATAGGCTATACAATAGTCACACCATACCACAAATGTGCATCTAAATTATGTTTATGGCCACATTATAAGGGTATTATATGTGACCAATACATTGAAAATAGTCACACTGTGAATATTTCATGTGACTAATATGTATAGCAAAATGTGAACTCAGTTATCATTAACCTTGATATTAGTCACATTGAGTGTTTGTGTGACTAAATTCAAGATGTTACATATGGTCACATGAAGTATTTATTTAGGTGTCTAAATCATAGAGTCATATTTTGAGTTCAGACTGTTAGTCATGACTCTTCATTTAATTTCCCCCATTACAATGCTGGGATTTTATAGTCTATCTAGTTTAATGCAGTAGTATGTAAGTATGTTACTTGCCCCTAGGAACCAGATTATTTGACTTTCTAAAGTCAATTTTCAACTTTATAATGAAGTAACATGTTACTAAAGTGCCTGCAAGTGCATATACATGATAAATGGAAACTGCAAATACAATAAAGCTTGACTGCAAGTGGACATATAACAGTGAAAACCGCAAAATTTTTCATTGCCATTGAAAATCTTGACTTTTTTGAGTCAAAATCCATTACAACAGGCTAAATTACAGGAACAACTATTTAATACTAAAACAGATATTCATCTAACATTACTAACTTTACAATACCAGCTGTAACCTTGCACTTAGCCTTGAGCAGCAGTCTTAACTTCAACCAGCAGGGTTAACTATTACACTAGCAGTCTTAATGCAGCATGACATGCTTCACTTGGATTTTCGTATAACAATACCTTCAATGTCGGTTCGATAGTAGTCACTTCGTGATTCCTTGCCCAAGTCTTCTTTATATACACGTGGCAATATTTTTTCATCTTGCTCGTGAATGACTGTACTAAACTCCTCATCGACTTCGTCATATGTATCTTTGTAATTCTTGGTAGGTGTTTTAAAGACAATGGAAAAATTTTTATGTACCTGGTCTTTCACATAAAACACTTGTGTTGCTTGTGACGCTAATATGAACGGATCATCCTTGTGGCCGAAAGTATTAAGGTCTACCAACGTATAACCAAGAGTATCACGTTTGACCCCATGAGTTTTGCGATTAACCCAATCACATTTGAAAAGAGGAATGTGCCTGAAACGGTAATCTAGTACCCATATCTCTTGTAAAACCCCATAATAAGATGTTTTTTTTTATGGTTTCAACTTCTTTTTTGGATATGTGCACATCTACTGACTCAACACTAACCCCACTGTTCTGGTAAACTATGCCATCATTACTTTTCGTACGAAATGTATACCCATTGATGTTATACGCCTCGTATTTCACTACGCTGGCGCGTGGTCCAAATGATATCCACCTCACAGTTTCTGATACACAGTCATTGGATATCGCTAACTCTCTCTCAACCTGAATTTCATTACAAGTATATATTACCTTTAAATTGCAGGAACAACAAACAAACAATTAAAGAATAGGAGTGTTTGGGATAATGAAATGGTGTGCTGGTCGACCTCTATCTAATCTCATATACAGGAGGGACCATTATGATGATAGCAACAAACAAACAATTATAAACAACATACAAGTAATTACCTCTTCGAGTAACCACTTAGCAAAAGATTTACTGTGCTCATTCTCCAGCAATGCAATTTTTTTACCCGGGTTTTTTCTTTTCAAAACTTCCTTGTGTCGCCTGAAACAAATAAATGTCTTTGATTATTATATTTGATAGAACATTTTAAGCAACGAAATCGACATGTGTTAGTGATACTTACTCGATATACGGTTGAATTTCATCCGTATTTTGTATTACATACAAATGTGCTTTCTGATGCGTGGGTTTTGTAACCTTACAACAGGTTTTACCTCTCGAGGGATCTCAAGAGGCTTACAACCCCACCAGGCAGTGTACCTGACCGATGTAGTATAGTGTAGTGGTAAGTACGGGGGATTGATCGTTCTCCACAGGGAATAGTGTTCGTTAGGTATGAAAGGCTACTCTAATAGGTCTAAGGGTTGAGGAAGATTCTTTTTTTATGTTTTTATATTTTTATGAAAGCAAGTAAAATCTCGGTTTTGAAGGAGTGGGCGGAATTAGTTGCTAGTCAACTAACCCAAATAACTACAAATGCAAATAAAGTAAATAACAAAAATGAAAATGTGGTGAGAAACTTATGTGTAGAGAAATGTGTTTACTTAGATTTCCTTACTCCCTAACTATCTTTTACCGGTTAATTAGTGTGTATTAGTCGCGTGGATGACGGGTGTATTCCTTAATACCAATCGTGGGGTGGCGTACTTACTTCCCCAACTCTACAAGCTCCTACTTCACTCCTATGTCGAGCCGGCTAGGAAGCTCCTAACATGGGATCACTAGAATTCGCTTGTGCATTAAATACAACCATAAAAACCTTTAGTACGCATTTGGTTCATGTTTCTTAAGACGTTCAAGCAAGTTACCGAATAGGAAGTTAGCCAGTTTTCTTAAGCCTAACATAGATAAACAATCATCCAATACAACTAACAACACACTAATAACCAATAATCAATAGCTAGGTTTCATTAGATCTAAGCAAACACAAGATAAAATTAGCCTAACATGTTAAACAAAAGACAAGAATAAGATAGAATCAAACAACACATAGACATATTGAATGATTAATTGATAACTTATCTTTCAATGTAACATGGAAGATCTCAAGGCAAAAAGCCTTGAAAAAGATGCTAAAATCGTCTTAGGGTTTTCTCCCAAAATTCCACACACTAAGCTCTCCTTAATGACAAAAAATTAGAAAACTATATATAGACTTTTGCATCTGACGGCGTCACCTTATGGATTGTGACGCCGTTACCTCGCCGCTTCTAGGGTTCCCGGATGACCTTCTTGACGCCGTCCCTCTTTAGCTCTTCAAAAATCCATTCTGGCTTATCAAGGCTTGACGCCGTCGAACCTTGAACGTGACGCCGTCCCCTTTTGATTTAAGCCGTGACGCCCTTGATCAAGTTAAAGCGTGACGCCGTCAGAATTTACATGCTATTTTCACTGGCTTATCATGAGTAAATTTCACGTCCACTTTTTCTTGCCAAAGCATGACGCCGTCCAGAGTAAATTGTGACGCCGTCAAAGGTAACTTTCAGCCGATTTTTGAGACTTTGTCGTTTTCTTCACTTTTATGCTCCAAAAACGTCCAAAATGCCTCCTTTTCCAGATTTCTCCTCAAAAGTACCTAAAATGACAAAAGGAACGATTTAGGGCAATATTTGATCAAATAAATACGATTTAGGGCTTAAATGACCCCTTAAAAGCGGTACACTTTTCGCTTCATCAAATACCCTTACACTTGAGATTTGCTTGTCCTCAAGCAAATGCGCTTTTATTCTTATCAAAATACAAGTTAGGGGTCATTTAATGCAAACATAAAAGTAATTACAACAAATAATCGTTCCACTCTAATCATAATAAGCACGGAGATTACATACTAGCACCTCACAAGTAGTGTTTAGATACTCACATCTCTCAAGTGTCATCAAAATAAATCTCATAAATGAAAACGGATAATATCTCTCACTACCTGTCATAGCAAATAGATTACCATAGGCTTGGGAAAGGATCGAAAACCTCCTCCACTAGGCGTAAGCACCTAAGATAAACTATCAAAGAGGGCTTTTAAATGGGTTATAACGTTAGGTGTAGGGAAAAGGAAAACACGGTTTTGTTGGATAAAGGATGTTTTACTGGTGGCTAGTTAAAGATCTTGATCAATTACATGTACTATACAATGTTGCTAAGCCAAGACTAGACTCAATCTTAAGCTAAAAACAAAATAACAAAAACATAAAAATAAACATAAAATGAAACGGGATGGTAGTCCGTATGTTTTTTCTATTTTTTCTTTTTCTCATTTTTTTTTTTTGTGTTTTTCTTGATTTTTTTTTTTTTTTTTTTTTTTTTTTTTTTTGCATACACTTTTGCCCTACCATCCAAAATAATACATCATAGGGGCATTGCATTCCCCTTACACTTGAATTTTTACATAACTTTACAAATACTAATCTAATGACTCGAATTAAGATAATTGAAAAACTTGGAGTACTTTTAAAACATTTAGCACATATGGGGGTAATAAATGATGTTCTTCCCCATTACTCCATTACACTAGTACTTTACCCATGAGTCCCAATCGTCCCAAAACAATATGTACAAGGATATGACTCGACTTAGCAACCATGTAATCAACTAGATAATTAACTTGGGTTTAAACAAATGTTGTAACAATAATGCACTAAAAATGAGTGCATACAAGGTAGGCTAAGGCGATTTGGGTGTACATTTTAGTGGGGTGTAACAAATTCTTCCTTTAAGTAAAATGCTTAAAGGTCGAAACGAAAAGATAGGCTCTGAGGGGTGTACTAGGGGTATCGTGTACTAAAAATGAGTACAACGCAAAGGGGTGTGGGAGAATTACTTGACCAATGTAGCCAATGTAATTTATAACAAAAACACAGGTGTAAAACAATGGGTTAATCCTAATGCCTCTTATCATGTAGTAAATCTAACTACACGAATGTAGTCTCACTTGTGGCCTTGGAATGGTCCTAACGCAAGTTCTAGAATCTAAGTGCTACCGGTACACACATCATAGCATAAATGCTTTTCCTACCAATTCTAGGGGCGAACCTCACATATTTGGGGTGGAAAATTTTTTAGTGGTACGGTTTTGTGCTAGTCATATAACTCCTATCCATGAGACGCTCATTAAGACCAAAGTTTCACTCCTATATGTTGTAAAAAATTTTAAATTTGGCACTAAAATTACCCTAACAAGTATTTCTCTCAGTTTTATTACACATCTATTATTAAATAAACAAAAATCAAGCGCAATGGCATTCTCTAAAATCGTACTTTTACCCCCCCCCCCTTACACTTAAGATGAACATTGTCCCCAATGTTCAAATAACAAGATGTAAAAGTAAATAAGGTAAAAGAATGAAATCAAATACTCCCCTGATTCGCTCGGTGGATACTGAAATTACACGGTTAGATCTTCCTCCAAAGTAATGTAGAAGCTCCATGACTAATGCATCGCCACAAGCTTGATTCAAAACATTTCCTTGTCCAAAATAACCTGTTAAACCTGAGAAAACAAACACGAAAACCTGCATAACATCGGCGGGATAAAATCTATATATAAGGATATAATGCTTGTGGAATGATAATTTTGCAGATTCCTGGAGATTATAAGTTGGAGATTTTAATAAAAACTTTTCTAAAAACAAAACTTTCAAAAATTTCTGAAAATTAAATCTGACGCCGTCAGGTTATGAACCCTGACGCCGTCAGAAATGACCTGACAAAAATTTTCATTTTAAGTTTCCGGAAAATTTCTGGAAAAACCTTTACCTTACTTCCTGGAAATCCTGCAAAACATCATTATGACTCGATACAAGCATTTGACTCAAACAAATACGAATATGTATGCTATTTTATTATTATTACGATTCATGTTCATTTGTGTTCTAATAAACCGATTTAGATTTCCCTTACACTTAACTTTTGCAAAATACCTTTATATGTAGTTAAGACGAAGTTAAAAACAAAATAAAGCATTTTCACAAATTACTTTTGAACATGAATCAATACTAATAAAAATTAAACACACATACGGAAAATAAAATCAAACAAACAAATAGATAAACACACAAAGCAAATAAAACAAATAAAGCTTGGGTTGCCTCCCAAGAAGCGCTTTTCTTTATTAACGAGTCTTGTAGCTAGACTCAAAGTCACGGGGTCTACGTTTTTCCGTTTTGCTTCTCAATTGCCCCTCTAATCATCCTAACAACCTCCATATCAATTTTGTATTTAGGTCCAAGGTTTAAGCAATCTTTATAATAAAGGCTTCTCTTATTCCAAACATGGTCCATGCCTTTTTCTTTATCCTCTTCATTGATGTCCTCAATCGCACCAATGTTGTCCATGTCAAATCGAGGCACAAAACGAAATTCATTAACCCGATAAGGCATCCTATATGTGATCCTATCTATGTGATTAGAAAACTGAACCGTGCCTTTCAAACGGTCATACCTTAAATTGGATGCTTCGATAAATGGCTTACCTAACACAACGCGAGATAGGCGGCAGTCAACAACACTTGCCATATCTTCTAAAATCATGAAGTTGGTGACAAAGGTAAAGTTCCCAACAAGGATATGTATATCCTTAATCCTTCCAACGAAGTTGCAAACTCCGCCTGGACACTTGGGGTCCATCCTAGGCTCAAGTGGTGTGTTTATGATTTGGCTATAAAGGCCTGAGGACATAACGTTGATTGGGGATTCACAGTCAATGTAAGCATGCTCAACGTATTGGTACCCAATCATACATGGTATCTTCACATTCCCGGGATCACCTCTCTTAATCTTTGGGTCAATTCTAACAAAAGGTGGTCGAGGGTTATCAACTAGGTTGTTATAGTAAGCAATCTCCTCCTTAGTGGGGTATTCATTGAAACAATCATCCAACCTAGGATCTATCTTCACTTCATCAATTTTCTCAATCAACTTATCAACCGTAAGATTATTACGTTCTAAGTAATTATCTGAGTATATGGTGGTCCCTAAGTTGTTCAAGGCATAATCAAGCTCTATATCAATCATTCTACTGAGCTCCCTGAGCTCACTAATCTCATTCTCAAGTTGGCTACGCAACAAAGCTACTTCGCCAGGTGTAAGGGGTGGATTCGCGTTTTCCATAATGGCAAACTGAATAGTCAATGAAAATCTGTTACGAACAAAAGCACAAAGAAAATAGATAGACTAAAGAAAATCTAGAAAAAGAAAATAAAAATCTCACTAGAAAGGAATCTAGTGAGTAGACCTAATAGAAATAAAAATTCAACCTAAACAATAACTATTCCCCGGCAGCGGCGCCAAAAACTTGATGCGTGGGTTTTGTAACCTTACAACAGGTTTTACCTCTCGAGGGATCTCAAGAGGCTTACAACCCCACCAGGCAGTGTACCTGACCGATGTAGTATAGTGTAGTGGTAAGTACGAGGGATTGATCGTTCTCCACAGGGAATAGTGTTCGTTAGGTATGAAAGACTACTCTAATAGGTCTAAGGGTTGAGGAAGATTCTTTTTTTATGTTTTTATATTTTTATGAAAGCAAGTAAAATCTCGGTTTTGAAGGAGTGGGCGGAATTAGTTGCTAGTCAACTAACCCAAATAACTACAAATGCAAATAAAGTAAATAACAAAAATGAAAATGTGGTGAGAAAATTATGTGTAGAGAAATGTGTTTACTTAGATTTCCTTACTCCCTAACTATCTTTTACCGGTTAATTAGTGTGTATTAGTCGCGTGGATGATGGGTGTATTCCTTAATACCAATCGTGGGGTGGCGTACTTACTTCCCCAACTCTACAAGCTCCTACTTCACTCCTATGTCGAGCCGGCTAGGAAGCTCCTAACATGGGATCACTAGAATTCGCTTGTGCATTAAATACAACCATAAAAACCTTTAGTACGCATTTGGTTCATGTTTCTTAAGACGTTCAAGCAAGTTACCGAATAGGAAGTTAGCCAGTTTTCTTAAGCCTAACATAGATAAACAATCATCCAATACAACTAACAACACACTAATAACCAATAATCAATAGCTAGGTTTCATTAGATCTAAGCAAACACAAGATAAAATTAGCCTAACATGTTAAACAAAATACAAGAATAAGATAGAATCAAACAACACATAGACATATTGAATGATTAATTGATAACTTATCTTTCAATGTAACATGGAAGATCTCAAGGCAAAAAGCCTTGAAAAAGATGCTAAAATCGTCTTAGGGTTTTCTCCCAAAATTCCACACACTAAGCTCTCCTTAATGACAAAAAATTAGAAAACTATATATAGACTTTTGCATCTGACGGCGTCACCTTATGGATTGTGACGCCGTCACCTCGCCGCTTCTAGGGTTCCCGGATGACCTTCTTGACGCCGTCCCTCTTTAGCTCTTCAAAAATCCATTCTGGCTTATCAAGGCTTGACGCCGTCGAACCTTGAACGTGACGCCGTCCCCTTTTGATTTAAGCCGTGACGCCCTTGATCAAGTTAAAGCGTGACGCCGTCAGAATTTACATGCTATTTTCACTGGCTTATCATGAGTAAATTTCACGTCCACTTTTTCTTGCCAAAGCATGACGCCGTCCAGAGTAAATTGTGACGCCGTCAAAGGTAACTTTCAGCCGATTTTTGAGACTTTGTCGTTTTCTTCACTTTTATGCTCCAAAAACGTCCAAAATGCCTCCTTTTCCAGATTTCTCCTCAAAAGTACCTAAAATGACAAAAGGAACGATTTAGGGCAATATTTGATCAAATAAATACGATTTAGGGCTTAAATGACCCCTTAAAAGCGGTACACTTTTCGCTTCATCACTTTCTGAAAGGATTCTCTGGAAACTTCACTAGGTTTGCCGGCCGACAATGGCTTTCCGTCCTCATCTTCATTGGTTACATGTTTATCAGCTGGGATACCAATAGTTTTCATGGTTTTATGATATTCGCTAAAAAACTCTATTGTTTCTTCCGCGATAGTCTCCTCGGCAATGCATCCCTCTGGTCTATTTCTGTTTCGCACATGTCCTTTAATAACCTTCATACATCTTTCGAAGGGATACATCCACCGAAAGCATATGGGACCACATAATTTTACCTCCCTAGTTAGGTGCACAGTCAAGTGTATCATAATATCAAAAAATGACGGAGGAAAGAACTTCTCGAGTAGGCACAGTGTAACAACAAGTTCTTCTTGCATCTTATCTAGTTCTTGCAAGCTGATTTCTTTCCTACGTGTGGGCGGGTGCATGACTGAACGTATAGCAATGGGTAAAAACTCTTGCATTAGCATGTGATAGTCATGCGATTTAAGGCCAATGAGCTTCCTATCATTTAGGCTGACCAAACTAGAGAAATTTGAACAATAGCCTTGTGGTACCCTGATGTTGCTTAACGTTTCACAAAAGATGTCTTTTTCAGCATTCGTTAATGTGTAACCTGCTGGAGGTAGTGTTGTTTTGTCTGCTTCTTGCCTAGCAAACAACTCTTCTTTTATCCCCAACTCTTCCAGATCCAGTCGAGCATTCATTCCATCTTTTGTCTTTCCAGGAACATTCAGCAAAGTTCCGAGTAGACTCTCACCAACATTCTTTTCTACATGCATGAAGTCAATACAATGCGGAACAGAATGATGCCTCCAATACCTTAGCTTTCGATACCAAATGTTGAATTTCTTCCAATATGCTTCATTTGCTTGGCTTGAACTACCCTCTTCTTCTGTTGTTTTCCTTTTCTGCTTTTTAATCTTCCCACCTCTGCCTCTGGTATCTTGATCTTGGTTTTTCGAGTTTTTTCCTTTTCCCCACTTATTTTCAATATGTTGTACCTCGTTGTATATTTGTTCCCCGGTCAATGGATTTGGAGCATTACGTGGTTCTTCTTGTCCATTAAACGCCTTCCTTTGCGTTCTGAACGGATGGTTGTATGGTAGATATCGTCTGTGTCCAGCATAACTTTGCTTGGATGAGGCGGAAAGTCTAACACAGTGTGTATCTTTCCCACATACTACACAACCTTTGAATCCACTGTATGGGCAGCCACATAATGTACCAAGTGCAGGGTAATCATTTATCGTCCATAACACAACGGCGCACAGATTAAAGTTTTCTTTTTTAGAAGCATCGTATGTATCAACCCCTTCCTCGAATAAGGTTTGCAGATCATCAACCAACGGTTCTAAAAATACATCGATATAATTTCCCGGGTATCCCGATATCAATACCGAAAGCATGATAAACTTTCTTTTCATACACAACCATGGAGGAAGGTTGTATATGACAGATAAAACTGGCCATACACTGTGATGCCTATTTCCTGAGTTGACGTCAACCCCATCAGCCGATATTCCTAGCCGTAGATTTCTCGGATCTTCAGCAATTTCGGGGAATTTTTCATCTATGGTACGCCATGCCTGTGAATCTGCGGGGTGACGTAAAACACCATCTGTTATCCTCCTTGTTGCGTGCCATGTTAGATCTTCTGAAATACTTTCTAACTTAAAGAGGCATTGCAGTCTTGGTATAATTGGAAAGTACCACATTACCTTTGCCGGAATGTTTTCGTACACTTTATGTGTCTTACTATCCACCTTCCATCTTGATGTCCCACAAGTTGGACAAACAGTCAACTCCTTGTTAACCTTCCAGTAAAGAATGCAGTTGTTGCTACATACATGTATCTTTTTGTATCCTGATCCCATCATTCTCACTAGCTTTTTTGCCTCATAAGTTTTTTCAACCATTTCGTTACCAGCAGGTAGCATCTTTTTCAACAATCCTAGTAATTCAGTAAAGAACTTATCAGAAGCTCCAAACTTACCCTTCAAGTTGAGTAGTTTAACTATTGCGGACAACTTTGTGAAGTCAGGACATCCTTCGTAAAGTGGCTTCTCCGCGTCTAATAATAGTTGTTGAAACTTGGCAAGGTTATCCTCATCAAAACATTCTTTTGCACCATTAACCATGTTCACTGTTGCTGGGCCATCTGTTGGAATTTCTGGAACAAAATCCATGTCGAAATCCGTGTCGTCAACAAACTCCTCTGTTGTAGCATTAACAGGTATTTGGGCATTTGTTGCTTGCTCATCATTTTCTCCATGTTTATCCCATTTTGTGTAGCTTTGATTAATCCCGTGGCAGAATAAATGGAACTGCACATCCTCCACTTTATGCTCTATGCGGTTTAAACATGAGATACACGGACATGGCATCTTAACCTGTTGTTTATTACCTCGTGGGTCGATGTTCATCATCTTCTGCAAGTTGTGTTCTGCATACTTAATAAACGCGTGTACTCTAGCAATATATTGTTTCTTGGTCCTACTAGTTTTCATCCAAGACTTGTCCATGGTATTGTTAAGGTCAAATGGTAACGTATGTATCCTACAAGTCACAAATTAAACCAATATAAGCATCAAATCATTTGTGCATCAGTAAACCAAGTATTTACCACTACTAGTACAAAAGGTACTGCTGCTAGTGAAATTTAGTACTGCTAGTATAAAGTTAGTACTGCTAGTACCAGTCACAAATTAAACCAATATAAAATTGTAAATGTTTGATACGTTTGGGCCTAACTCTAATGTGGGATAAAATGTTTATTTTAAAAATATTACAACCATACATTAGTAAAATCTAGTATTAATGGTTTTTGTTGCAAAGTGGAAATTAAAATAATACTCTGTTAGTATAGTATTAATGGTTTTTGTTGCAACCTTGCAACTTGCAACTTGCAACTTGCAAGTAATTATGGGGAAGGCTATTTCATCATTACACACTATTCACATTGCTAGGCTCGATACATCTTCCTTCCTCTAGGTGTTTCTTGATTGTTGTTGTATATAAAGCAACATACCTCTCATAATTTTCATCTCTTCTTAACAAACCAAAATAAAATTTAAAAATTACAAAAAATCTCAAAATTTTTTGTTATCAAAATCATATATGGAAACTAAACTAGTGATTTGTTCTGAATTGGCAACAGTTGCAAACTCAAAGCTTGTGAAAGACATGATGCTAGTTTACTATGAGCGACAGGTTGAAGCTACTTCCAAGGAAGTTCATGATTTGAGGCACAAGGTTTCTGAGAAAAGAATGCTGATAAACAATAGGGATAAGATGATCAAGGAGTTAGAGCTTTTATATGGTTTTGATTCTGCTCTTGAAAGCATTGCTGATTTAAGGAGGATGCAAGAGGAGGACATGATGGCATCTGATAGGTTGCTTGTTGATATTGCCCAAAAGCATAAGCGTCTAGGTGATTTGGGCAACTTTATCACGAAGCTTGGATCAATGAACTACTGATGTGGTTGATATGTTAGTTGACTATGTTTATGTCTTTTGTGTTTTGTGGTGTCATGGTTGATGTTGTTGGTAGTCTTTCTGATGTTGTTGTGTTTTGTTGTGTCATCGAATGGTAATGCGATAGATGTATGATATGATGTTAAATATTAATGCAGCTATGTTAATGTCAATATTATTTTGATTTGTAAAGTTACAATGTCAAGTGTTTAGTACTGCCTAGTTCCAAAAATGCATATACTTAAGAAAGTCAAACTTTGTTTATTACACCTAAATGCAGGAAGTTACCTACACATACCAACCAAGCCTTTAATGGCATTTACTTATACATTGAACTATGTGATCCTCTTTACTTTAAATGGCCATTACATAAACACAACATTACACACAACATTACACCATCAAAAACCTGTCAAACACTAAACCTCATCCACAATGACTTCCAAGCCAAATGTTATTGAAATATCCTCTGATTCATCAGGACTAATGTCTCCTAAACCTGATTGGAATTTCCCCTACCCTCCTACAGGTAGCTTTCATAAGAGAATACCACCTAAGGGAAAGGTTGCTGACTCAAGCTCTGACGATTTTAGCTCCTTTAACAGTAGCTTTTTTAATGATAGCTTGGTTTCTAGCTATCATTCAACATCTGAAGATGAAGTTGTCTCAAAAAAAGCCACAATGTCCAAAAACCCTCCTCCAGTTCACACTCTGTCAATCCCAGGAAAAAGGGAACAAGTTCTATGCCTACCAAATCAGGCAACTAGGGAAGAAATCTAAGCAAAGAAGAGAAAGGGAAAAGGCCCAATTGAACTCACTAAGGGTAAAGGGAAAAGGACAATTAGCTGAGCTTTACTAGTCTTGATGTTATAATGCTACTGTAATAAGTACTATGTTTTCTCCTTGTATGTAATCAACTATGCAATCAACAATGCATCTATGTATGCAGAATTTTGTTATGTAATAACAGTTGGTTTTTCAAGTTGAAGATTCTATTTTTCATTCATGTTAAACCCAAAATACAACTTTAAAAAACTATATATCCTACAAGTCACAAATTAAACCAATATAAGCATCAAATCATTTCCTAATTATTGCATAAAAAAAATGATTTCCTAATTAAAAAAATTACCTAATTTAGATCTAAATGAACCTCTCTCCGTTGTTGATGGCCGGACCGGCGAGTGGTGGATGGTGAGTGGTGACTGTGATTGGTTACTGGTGAACGGTGGATGGTGAGTGGTGGCTGTGATTGGTGAGAAATGTGCGAAATTTGAAATTTGCTGAAAAAAATATATATGGGTGGGTTTTAAAAAAATATATATATGGGTGGGTTTTTTTTTAAAATATGGGGGGCTTTAATTTTGAAATTTGCTGAAAAAAAATGGGGGCTTTTTAAAAATTTTGGGGAGGGAAATACCAAAAAGAAAGCCACAGGTATCGAACCTGTGACCTCCCCTTCACAACACCAACAACTCAACCATCTCCGCCCTTGGGTCTTTTTCGATTATACCTTCTTTTGTATTCCTCTTATAGACTATCTATTTTATTAAATAAAATTGTTACAAAATCCAAATATCTTCTATACAAAGTTAAACCTGTTAGTACAACGTTAAACCTAGCAACACTAATAGAGACACAAGCAGTAATAACATTATTTCCTTTTTGCTTGTCTGAAGATCTTTCTCAGTAACTCTCTTGCCATTACTGAGTCTTCATCAGTAACTGTCAGCTTAGCATCTAACATAACAAATAAGCTAGCTGCCCTTAATGGATAATCTTTTTCTATCAGCATGTAGACATCCACTCCATTCTTTGTAGATACATGGTGAACACCACATGTATCATACAGTCTCCATTTTGTACTCAACTCATGAGCTCGAAAATTCCATAAGATATCGTTTGGATCAAGTTCATACAACCTCTTCAATTCCACCCATAGCTCCTTCTCTTTGTCTTGCATACGATATGTAGATCTGAACATTTCTTTAACCAGACTCCATAGATTGTCCAAGTCTTCTCTATAAAAAATCTTCAGCATATCTTCAAAGTACTTATAAATTTCTGAGTGTCCTCCTAGCCTGATTATCTTCCAAGCTTTCCTAAATGTATCTTTGTGTATCTCCAAATCAATAATTGGACGTTTAGCTTGAATAGGATGATGAACATCCAATGCTTCTGGGATTATAACAATCATATGCTGCTTGAGTCTTTCGTCAGTTAATTCCTCTGCTGTTTCTTCTTCATCTGCTGTAGGTACTTCTTCACCAATCTTCTGTTTCTTTGAAGATTCAGACTCCAATATTATACCATATCTTCTTGTAGTTCTACATGGTTTTTCTGTTCCCATGGGAGTAAATGTGTTCACTCTTGTGTAAACCCTTTCAAACTCACTCTTGATCTCCTCAAAACTTCTACCTTGGAACTGCTTCCTTTTGTATCTAGCCATGTTCATCATGTAAACACACATGGTGTGTCTTTGCTGAGCTTTACTAGGTGGTTTACTCCTCTTTTCTTTGGCTTTTTGTTCTGCAGCAGACTTTCTTCTGGAATTTATTAGTTCAACAAGTTGTCTTGACTTCTCATCAATGGACAACACTTCATCTCCTCTGACTTTACCTAACTTTTCCTTTAAAACTTCATCAGCATCAATCATATACTGAACTTCTTGAGCGTGATCAAACATTGCTTCAGTTGCTTGATTTGCAAGTCTTGTTTGATCAAGGAAATATGCAATATCAACAATTTCTGATGTTTCATCTTCCTGTGCTTTATTAGCTACCTCTGCATCAAAACTAATCTGAGCAAGAACACTCTTCTTGTCCTTCTTTGGTGGCTCTTCTTCAATCATAATGCCCTTTGCTTTATCTGCCCTTTGCCTTCTATCATACACATCCATATCTTGTTGATGAGAAGTACCAGTATTTTC